>JARSSU010025014.1:0-14157 GCA_029619165.1 Eurosta solidaginis
AAAGGGTGATTTGGGGGCTTAAATATTCGGGGGTTTCACAAATTAAATAAAATAAATATTTAACACCCATTTTTTTTTGTTTAAAAACATTTTCCGAAGGAAACAAAATTTCAATTTTCAAAAAAACCAAAAAAAATAAAAAAAAAAAAACTATATTTTTTCGAAAATTTTCCATTATGCCAATTTGATTTCCAAAAAAAAGGGGGGGAAACCCCATTTT
Source organism: Eurosta solidaginis (assembly GCA_029619165.1). NCBI lineage: Eukaryota > Metazoa > Arthropoda > Insecta > Diptera > Tephritidae > Eurosta > Eurosta solidaginis. The sequence continues at coordinate 221 of JARSSU010025014.1, forward strand.
TCCAAAGAATATTTTTTTTTTTTTTTCTTTTTTTTGGGTTTTTTCTTGTTTCAAAAAAAACCACAACATTTTTTTTTTACTTTTCCAGGCCAAATTAATTTCTGGGGGAGGGTTGGGAAGGTCAATTTTAATTAAGCTTTTCGTTGGGGAAAACTTATTTTTTCTGGGAATAAAAAAAAAACTCAAATTAAAACAATTTTAACCCTTTTTCTTTTCCCCTTTTTCATAAAAAAACAAAACGGATATTTTTAGGTTTTAACGGGTTTGTGAGGGTTCCAGGAATTTTAGAATTATTTTTTTTATGGTTTGATTTTTTTTTTCTTTGTTGGGGGGCGGGGGGGGGACAAGGGGGGGGGGGGGGGGGGGGGGGGGGTGGGGGGGGGAACCCAAACGGGGGCCCCAAATGTGAAAAAATTAGGTTTAAACAAACAATAAATGGGTTAATATTAAATAAAAAAACCCCCCCCCCCACGTAAGTTTTCGGAAAGGGGTAAAACTTAAAAGTTTTTTACTTTTCTGGTGGGTGGGAACGTTTTCCGGGGGTTTCAAAGGGCTTTTTCCTTTCTTTTTGCCCCCAAAATTATAAAAAAACCTGGATATTAATAAAATAAAGGGTTTAATTTTGTGGGCAGGGGTTTTGGGTTCTTTTTACTCAACCTTATTAATAGTGTTTTTGATTAAAAAGGAGGGGAATTCCCCCCTCTACCAAGGGGGGGCAAAAGGTGGGCCTTGCCCCAAAATATATTTTTTTTAAAGGGGGGGCCAGGGGTTTTGGGGTGGGAAAAAAAAGAAAAAAATTTCTTGCCCCAGGGAGGGTGGAGCTGGTTTTTTTTATTTCCCTTTTTTAAAAAAAAAAATAAGCTTTTGTTTTTGCAAAAAAAAAAAAGGGGGGGGGAGGGGTTTTCAGGGTTCTTGCTATGGAAAATCAACTTTTCAAAATTACGGTTTCAAGGTTATAGCCTTTTCCTTTTTTTTCGGGGGAGTTTTAAAAGTTTCTTTTCTTTTATTTAAATAACAATTTCCTTTTTTTGAAAAACCCTTTATCCCTCAAGAAAAAATTTTTTAGTGAAAATTTTTTTCGGGGAACGAGGAACTTCAAAAAAAAAAAAAAAAAAAAAAAAAAAAAAACCTTTTTCCACCCTAAGGGGGGGAAAACTTTATCACTAAATTTGGGGGAAGGGGGGGGGGGGACTTTTTTTTTCCACAAAAAAGGCTTTTTTTTTTTTTTTACTCTGGGGGAAAGGGGAAAAAAATTACCAAGGGGGTGGGACGGAAAAATAATTCAAAAAATGGCCGGCCCCACACTGGGGGGGGGAAATTGGGGCCCCAAAAAATCGGGGAAAAAAAAATGGGGGGGGGCCCATATTACAAAAATAATTTTTTTGGGCAAAACGGCATTTTTTTTTGGCGTTTTTCGTTAAAAAAATAAAAAAAAAAACCAAAAAACTTTTTTGGGAAAAAAATGGGCAAATTTTTCTAACCCCAAAAAGAGGGGTGAATTGGTGCCAATTTTTTTAAATATATTTCGGAATTTAAAAATTATAAAAAGGGATTGGGGGGAACCGGGCCATTTGGCAAAAATTTTTTACTCCGGGAAAACAAAAGGAAAACCATTTTTGGTGTGCCAAAAAAATTAAAATTTTCAAGGCATAATTTTGGAAAAAAAAAAGCTACCCCCATCCGTTTTTTTGGTGGGAAAACCATTTTTATCGTTTGTGGGGGTTTTTTCGATTTTTGGGGGGGAAGAAAAGGAGGGGGTTGGGGGGGTAACGGCTCTTTTCCAAATTATTTCATAAAAATGGGAACAAAAAAAACCATTTTTGGGGGGGGTGGGGGAAAAAAAAAAAAAAAAAAAAATGGCCTTGGGAATGTGGTACTCAACAAAAAACGGGTTTTTCCCCCCAAAAAAAAAAAGGGGGCCTTATATTTTGGGGGGGGGGGAAAAAAAAAATTTATTTTCAACTGGTGAAAAAAAAAGGATATACCGCAAGGCCCCCAATTGCCGAAAAACGGAGGCGGCGGGGGGACAAAAAAACGTTTTTGGGTTTTGTTTTAACATCCCCCAAACAAAGGGATGGGTGGGGGAAATTTTTTCGTTTTTTTTATGGGGGGGGATTCCCACAAAAAAGGCCCCCAAAAAAAAAAATGTTTGTGGGGGAATGGGCCCCAAAAGGGACGGGGGGCAAGTTTTTTTGTGGCGCGGCAACCCACCCCCCCAACCAAAATTTTAACGTAAAAGGGGCCCCCACCCATTTTTCCTACTTGACCAACCAAACGGGGTTTTTTTTTAAAAATAAAAAAAAAATGGGGGAGGGACCCGGGAAACGTTTGTGGGCGGATTTTTACCAACAAAAAAAAAAGGCGGGGGCGGGGCATTGGGAAAAATTTTTCTAATTTGGGGGAGGGGGGGGGAGCACAAAGCGAACCCAAATTATTTTTTTCCCAACGGGTTTTTTTCTTAATTTTTTCATATTCTAACGGGATTGGGGAAATTTCTATTTAAAGGAAAAAATTTTTTTTAGGTAAAATGGGCTTAAAAAAAAAAAAAAAACGGTCCCCCCTGACTTGGGCGGTTTTGGGGCCAAAAAAAAAAAAATCAAAACCAATTTGTTTTTAAAAACCCGGCAATTTCTTTCCAAAAAAAAGGGGGCAATTTGTTCGAAATAAATTTGGTTTTAAAAACAAAAAGGTTGGGGGAATCAAATTGGAACAAAAAGCGGGAACCGGGGTTGGGCAAAAAAAAAAACCAAAAATGGAAAAAAAAGCCCCCGTTTCTTCCCCCAGGGGCCAAACTAGGTGGCATGTTAATGGCGGACGGATATGGGCGAAAAATATTTGGTTGGGGGAAAAAAAATTTCTTAAAATGGTTGCTATTTATAAAATGGGGGGAAGGGGGTGGGGGGTGGGGGGGACCCCTCTTGAAAGCAAAAAACAAACAAGAGGAAAAAAAAATTTGGGCTTGAAAAATTGTTGGGTTTTGTTTTTGTGGGGGGGGGAAGTTTTTTTTAGGTTTTTAGCCCGGTTTCATTGGGAAAAAAAAAAAGGGGGGAAAAAAAAGGAAAAATTTGAAAACAACCAAAAAACTTCCCCGCCGTGCCGGCCCTCCAAATCAAAAAAGGAACAAAACCCCTTTATGTGGGCAATTCGGGCGGGAAGGCCGGGAGCAAAATGGGGGGTGGATTTTATTCCCGGGGGGATTTTTATTTTGGGGGGGGCCGGGGGGGGGGTAACAAAAAAAAAACATTTGGGCTTTTTTGGGCTTTAAAAAAACCCACATGGTTTTTGCAAAAAAATTTTTAAAAAACTTATTGGGGGGAAGACCAACACAACTGGGGGGGGGACCAATTGCCACCCCAAACCCCGGGCCCAGGGGCACCACCAGGGTTTTGGGGAATTAACACCTTGGCGCAAAAAAAAAAATTGGGGTAATAGGGAAATGCAGGGAAGAATGAAAAAAACCTTTTGGGAGTAAAAAATGGAAAACGCCCCAAAAAAAGCAAAAAAGAAAAAAAGAACAAAAAAAAGGGTAATTGGCTTAAAAAAGGGCTCCTTCAGGGGAGGTGGAGGGGCTCGTAAAGGGGGGAAAAAAAAAAAAAAACTTGGGGGACGAAAAATTATTTTTTGCGGCCTCAAAAAGGGGGGGGGAATACATTGGATTTTAAAAACGGAATTGGAGTGGATTATCCAAATTTTGTGGGAGACCGCGTGGGGGGTTGAATGTTTTAATTGGGGAGGCGGCCATTTTTGTTTTTAACAAAAGGGGGGGACAAAAACTGTTTTTGGCAAAAAAAAGGGGGGACCATTGGGGGTTTTTGGGGGGGGTGGCGGACCCACTTGGGGGGGGGGGGGGTGGGGGAAGTTGGGTTTCTCCCACAAGGTTAACGGCTTTTTTATTTTTTTTTAATTTTTTTGGGCATTTCGCGCGGGAAAATCTGAACAGGCCTTTTTCTGTGGTTTTTTTAATTTGTTTACGCCCCCCCCAAAAAAAAAAAAAAAACGGGGGGAAATTTTTTTTTTTTCAAAATGACAAAGCATTGGGGGTTTAATGGGGGGGGGTTTTTAGTTTGGGGGGGGGTATGTGGGGGGTGGGGAGTATACAGGGGTTTAAATTCGGGGGGGGGGGTGGGGTGGGGGGGGGGGGGGGGGGGAACGGGGGGTTCTCGGTCTTAAATTAAAAACAAAATAAAACGGGCCCCCACTCCAACCCCCCCTGACATTTTCGTTTGGTTATCTATAAAACAAATTTCTGGAAAAACCAAAAACCACCCCGCGGGGCCCCGCCTTTAACGCCATTTAAAAACATCCTTCGTCGGCGGCAGGGGGCTCCAAAAAATCCTTCCTTTTTTTCTTTTTTTTGCCTACCTTTCCTCCGGTTTTCCGGTTTTTGTTCCGTTTTTTTTTTCTATCCCCCCCCCCGGTTGGTTGGGTTTTTTTTGGGTTGAGGAGGAAAAGATTTGGGAACTTTGGCCCGCCACCGATTGTAAAAGTTCGTCAAGACGGGGGGTTTGGTTTTTCAAGTTTTATAATAAAAAAAAAACCCCACGATCAGTTGGGAGGTGGGGGGCGTTATACGGGGGGGGGAGGGGACCGGTCCGGGGAAAATTACCCTTGTAAATACCCCCAATAAAAACCGCCATTAAAAACAATGGCTTCAGTTAATTTTTTTCGTGTTTTTTGGGGCCCGTAATTTTACCACAAAGAGCCTCAGGTATTTTTCGGCGATGGCCCCAATTAAGGGAAGGGGGGTAAAACGGGGTGAGAAAACCACTCAAAAAAAAAAAACAAAGGGGTTTGGGGTTCCCCACCTCTTTTTTGCAGGGGGGTTTGGGGGCCTTGGTTAACAATGCGGCCTTTCCAAAATTAAAACAATCACCCCCACCACCGGGTTTTTCCCCCCAATTTGGGTATTCGCAAATTCGTTATCCCAAGTTGTAATTCAACACCTTTTGAGGGGCCAGCCAATTTTAAAAATTTTTTTTTCGTTCCCCCCAGTTTTCCTTTTAAAAACGGGGCCCTTTTCCCAAAAAACTTAGGGAGGGGGAGCTTTAAAAGGGGGGCCCAAAAAAACTTTGTTACTTTTTGGTTCTGCTTGGCGTTTTTCAAATTTTTTACCGCAAAAAGGGGTTTCTTTCTTGATCTACCATTTTTTTTTTTGCAGGTTGTTAATCCCAAAAAAAAAAAAAACTTTTTTTGCGTTGGGTTGGCATTCCAGTTGGGGGTCCATTAATAAATTTTTTTGGGGGGGTGGGGGGAACATGTGGGTAAAGCAGCATTTTTGGTTCCCGGGCATTTATCGAATCACATTGCCCTGCGGCGGGATTTTTGGGACCAATAAAAAGTTTCTTGGGGGAAGGTTGAAGGCCGGGGGCGGGGGGGAAGTTTGGGTTTTCAAATTTTTCTCTTTTTTTTCCCATTTACACGGGGGGGGGGCTTTAAAAACAACAATAAAAAAATCTTTCCCAAAAACCCACCAATTTTTCCCAAACCCAAAAATTTTATCAAGAAGGGGGTCCCTTTTCAATTATAAGGAAAAGGGGGAACATTAAAAAAAGGGGGGGGGGGGGGGGGGGGGGGAAAAAAAATTTTTTTCCCCAAACCCAATTTAAATTTTCCGGCCATTTAGGTTCCGGGCCCCATAACATGCCCCCCCATTTGCCTGGGGGGGGGGAAAAACGGCTGTCATTGGGGTTTTTTTTTGCCCCAAACCGCGCTTCAAAAATTTTTTTTTCCAAACTTGGGTTTTTTAACAATAAAAAAAATTGATCGGAAACACATAAGGGGGGCTTTTTGGGGAGGGGATGGGCGGGTTTTTGCACCCAAACACAAAAAAGGTGGTCACCCAGGGGGGGGGACGGTTGTTTTTAGGGCAATTGTAAACCTAACAAAAAAAAATTTTTTCTTTAAAATTAAGGATTTTTTTCCACGGGTTATAGGGGACTTTATGGGGGAAAAAAATAGGGGAAAAAAAAAAAAAAACCGTGGGAAAAAATTTTAATTGGTTCCGCTTTGCTCTTCCAAAAAAAATAGAATTTTTTCACCCAAAATTGCGGGCCCCGGGGGGCGTTAAATTCAGCTCCAAAAAAAAAAAACCGTTTTCGGGTCAAATTTTTATTTAAAAAAAAAAAACGTTCAAAGTAAAGGAAATGGTTGGGGTCCTACGTAAATTTGTTGTTGCCCCCCGGTGCGCCCCCCACTGTGGGCCCCGGGGGGGGTCCTTGGGCCCAATTCAAAAACAATTTTGGGGGCCGTTGGGACTTTTTTTTTTCCCCATTTACGGTGGGGGGGAAAATTCAATTCTGTTTTGGGGGGGAGACAAAACCCAAAAAAAAAAAAAAAACACACAGGTTTTTCCGGCCTTCGTTTCGGGGGGGCAAATTTGCTTTGGGCCGGTTATTATTCCTTTTCACCAGTGGGAAAAAAAACAAAAATTTTTTTATTTTACCAAAATTTAATAGGCCATTTGGGGGGACGTTGTAACATTTTTCCAAAAAAATGGGCCATTTTTTTTTTTTTCCAATGTTTCCCCATTATATTTATGGGGAAGAAGGGGCGGTCTTCTTTTTCCCAAAAAACAAAAGTCGGGGGGGGGGTGGGGACCCAACAAAAAAAACGATTAAATGGGTCCCACAAAAAAAAAAAAACGTGGTTAGCTTTCAAAATTGCTGGGATATTTTGAGGCAACCCATTTTTATGTTTTTCTTCGAAGTTTTTTTAAAAAAATTGGCATTTGCAAGGTTTCCATCTATAATTTTTTTTTTTTTTAAATTTACGATTAATTATTTTTTGGGCCCAATCTCTGTAGAAAATTTTTTGGCCCCCAATTTTTTCAAAAAAAAAAAGTTTTTTGGTTTTTTTACGCCCAAAAAAAAAAAATTGCTTGCCCCAAAATAATTTTTTTGTTAAAAAGCCCATTGTTCGGGATTTTTTTGCAATTTCCATGGGGTTGGCGGGGGTCCATTTTTTGAATATTGGGTCCTGTAATTTCTTCAGGGGGGAGGGGGTAAAGGCTGTTTGGGGGGGGGAAAAGGGGGGGGGGGGGGTTTCCAAAAATTAATGGGGATTAAGGGGTTCTTTAGGGGGGTGGGGGGAAAGTTTTTTTTGGGGGGCGGAGGGGTTTCTCCGTCGGGGAAAAAATTTTCACTAAAAATTTGAAGGGGAATAAGGTGTAAAAAACAGGGAAAATTTTTTTTATTATTGTAAAAAAAAGGATAAACTCCCGGGAAAAAAAAAAGGGGGAAAAAAAAGCTATAAAAAAACCTTGGGATAAAAAAAAAAAAAAAAAACGTAGTTTGAAAAAAAGTGGGTCATTGGCAAAAGGGGACCCCCTGAAAAAAAAACTTGGGGGGCAAAAAAAAAAAAAACAAAGCTATTTTTTTTTTTTGTTAGGGATTAAAAAAAAAAAAAAACAGGCTCCCTTGCCAGTGGAAATTTTTTCAAAAACCCTGCCTTTAAAAAAAAAAAAAAAAAACTATTAATTGCAAAGGGGGGGGCTGCCCTGGTAATAAGGGGGAAATTTCCTGTTAAATCAAAAAAAAACTATTGAAGGTAGTATAAAAGGTGGGGTGGGGGGGGTGGGGGGTGAACTGGGCATTTAAAACAAACTTAAATTTAAAAGAAGCCAGGTTTAAAATTTTATTTTTGCCAGAGGAAAAAGGCTTGGGGGAATAACGGAAAAAAAAAAACGTTGTCAACGGAATCTTAAAAAACTTTACAAAAAGTCCCTCGCGAAAAAAAACTAGGGTTGTTAATTTATATTTAAACCATTTATTTTTTTTTGTAAAACTTATTTTGTTTCATTGGCCCGTGGGGGGGGTCTGGGGTTCCGCCACAAGGGGGAAAAAATTTTTACAAAAAAAAAACCCATTAAAAAATGAATCTATTCTGGGGGGACTAAACTTAACTAAAAATTATCGTTTTTGATTGAAAAAGGGAAGGGGGGAAAAAGGTTAATTTAATTGGAAAAAGGGTTATTCCCCAGGGGGGGAAAATTAGGGGTTTTTCCACGGAAGGGGCTTATAAAAAAATTTTGGGGGGGGACTCCCCAGAAAAAATAATTGGCTGGAAAAAAGGGGGTTAAAAAAAATGGTTTGGGAAAAACCAAAAAGAACCAAAAAACGGGATTTATTTCTTGAAAAAATGGGTCTTGGGGAAAATTTCAATGGCCATTAAAAATTTGAAATTTTTTCGGGGGGAAATATAAGTTGGGGTGGGAAAAAAAAATGTCTCGGGGAAAAAAGTTTTTACAAAAAAAAAAAAAAAAAATTGTTAATAATTTATTTTGTGACGGGGGGGGAAAAATATTAGGGCATTCCCCCCCCCCCACCTATCTGTTAAGTTTAAAACATAATTTCAACAAAACCCAAAAACAAAAAAAAAAAAATTACAGGGGGCCAAGCAAAAAGGGCCAAAAAAACTTATGGTTTTTGTAACATTGCCCAATAACCCCCCCCACAAAACAAAAAAACCTAACACCCAAAAGGCAGGCTCGGGAAAGTTTGGAAAAAAAGGGGAAAAGGTTTTATTTGCAAACACCAAAACCCCACACACCCCCCATGGGGTTTAGTCATTCAAGCTTAAAGGGGGGAAGGGGCACCAAAAGGCGGGGGAAAATTTCAATACAAGGGTCGGGTGGGCCAATAAGTTGGGGGGGGGGGGGGGAAATTTTTTCAAAAAAAAAACCAATTTCCTGGGGGGCCGTGACAAAAGAAGGGGGGGGGGGGAATTGTCCAAGTCAAAAAAAAAAAGGGAAAAAAAACAGAAATTTTTTTTTCCGTTTTTGAAATTTCGACATTTTGGGGGAAAAAACAAAAAAACTTTTCCACCATTTATGGGTTTTGTACAAGGCTTTGTATGGAAAATTATCCAGGAGAAAGCATTCAGCTGTTGGGATAACACCACCTCTACAGAAACTCGCCTTGGCAAGAAGCACAGACGTTTTTACTCACACTACACACGCATTATATCTAAATAACCAAGTATGCGATACCTAGACCTTTAAGAGAAAATAGCGAAACGAACAACAGAGAGTATAAAACAGGCATCGGCAAATTGGAAATGCAGAGTGTTAGTGAGAGGCGCGTAATCGCGCACATGCATCGGTTCGCGTAGTTCGTTCGCTGTTAGCAAGCAAACAAAATAGGCTTATACAATTAAATACATTGTATTGCCCAAAAGGGTTGGTCAACATTAAATATTTTCGCTTGTGCGCATTAAAAAAAACTAAAAAACGATCCTTTGCTGTTGTTGTTAATAACATCCGTCAACCATTGCGAGCGACGAACACAATCGATGTACTGCGCCAAATGCTCAGTCGGACAACTAAGCTAAAAGAGGAATATGAATCGTGTGAATTGAGTGGGCACAATTGTGCCACTATTTGACGATGTCCTGGTAAAAAGCATCGCAAGATGAGAAAACGAATCAGTTTATTTAAACACGCTATAGTTGTAAAGAGAAGTATAATTGTAAGTATTTCAAAAGTAATCTAAATAAATACCACTTGCAATACTTACATATTGAAGTTATATATAAATTGACAGTTAGCTGAGTCCAGAATGGCCTAGAAATGCTCGAGAATGATTCGCCAAAACTGTCCGACTTATCAAACATAAGACCGAATTAGTCCAGATATGATCCCGAAATAGCCTCACGCACGATCCTGAAAACAATTCTGAGATTATCTCGAAATTGTTACGAAATGAACGTTATACAATTCCAAAATATCGCGAAGTGATCTCGAAACTCCCCTAAAATTCAATCAATCATCACGAACACAATACAAATAGTCTCGATGTAATATTAACGCAAACGGGCTCGAATGATGTATTAAACATTGTCTAGCTCATATAAAATGAAATCGATACAATTCGGCAAGTATTCATTCAGATGATAGTGAAATTATCCCGAAAGGTCTCTGAAAAATTCGAAAATAGTACCTAATTTTATGCGAAATAGTCTCGAAATAGTGCAAATGTTTAGTAGAAATCTTGAATGATTCCCAAGTGAGGGTGCCACTGCTCACTTTTTCAAAAGTGTTAAGACTTCGATCTATGTAAAAATTGGCCGTCAACCCGACCTTTTTGTAAAAAAGTTTTTTGCAAGTAGGCGTTTCCTGGCTTATATATGTGTTGCAAGCAGATTTTCGTTGATGCGGCTGTTCCTCTGGCGAGTAAATTTAAGCTCCGAGAGAGCTCAAACTCGATAAAAAAAATATTGTAAACAACTTGGACTGCATATGCATTAGATTGCAGAATGTGGGGTGACAGATCAACCAATGAGCAAATTCGACTGACTTCCTTTCCAGTTAAATGGTTCTCTCACGGCACTTTGTACCTGAGCTAAATACGTTTTACCAGACAGACAATTATCGAGAGAACAATAACGTGCGCATGTTTACAAAGACTTGTCTCTCATTGAGTAGACGTATAGTGCTAGCTTTGTTTACATATGGAAATTCTCAGATTGTACAAGTGTGAAATTTCAAGTTCAAAAGCGATAGTTCTTGAAAACGCCATATCTCAAAATTTGTTTCGAAGAAGTGCTAGATTTTTTCAAATTTGTTTTTAAACAAGGTTTATCTTAGAATTCGATTGAAGAACGCCCTATATCCGATCATAAGCGCTCCTTTTCAACAATTGTAGTATATGGTATTTTTTTTTGAAACTCAGAGATGGGCGCCTCAAAACAAAATTCTGATGTAGGGCGTTTTGCTATGTACAGCTTGGTGTACTTTTTCGAAACGTCGGCCGTGATGGGGTGGTATCAACGCGCAGCAGATTCACTTCAATACGATCTATAAAATATTCAAATATATTTACACGCCAACAGTTGAACGCACAGCGTCCCAATGCCGTTTTCTCATGGATGGATTCTTGCGCGCGTAATTAACGGCATTGTACGGCGAAAACTATCCACGTTTTTCGTTGTTACTTGCAACATCTCCCAATCACGTTCCATATAACGTTATTCAACGTATTAAACTCTTTATACATACTAACGCGGTATCTTCCATGACGTCAATATTCATTAGCCAAAGTTACCCTCTACGCCATTCATCCCAGGCAGTTTGCCATTGAGTATAAGCTCCCAATACCTTTAACAATTGAATTCATTCTCTAATTTTGTTCAATTCTTGATTTTCTGGTTGATGATGTGAAACATATCTAAATCGGTAGTTAAGGCTCTTTCAAATTTGAAACAATCTTGTACTTTATTTTCAATATTTTAAATATTTTGAGTGCGATTTTTGTTTGCTATTTGGGAACGAAAGGCGTTGAAGGAAAGAAGGAAAGGGATTAGATAAGGAAATGGCAAAGTGTAGTAATTAAAATTCACAATTATACTTAAGTAGGCATTAAAGATGATTTACGTGTGTGCCGAAGTGGTAGTTTGAGTAAAAATCTGTGAGAAACTCCTTCATAACGGTCTTGATTTTTCAGCTTGTCGCAGCAAAGTTTTTTTAAATTCTTCACGAGTTATATCCAACATGTCGCTCGAATTTAGTATTTTCAAATATGCCTCCCATTCTTTGTCCCAAATCACTACGAGATGACGTGTTGCTTCGGTATTTCAACCAAATAATGATCGAGTAGTCTGAATAGATCAAGCATTGCTGGAAATTCCTTTGCTTGCGCGGCGCATCATTGAATAGAACTCGTATAGTCTCTGTAGCTTCACGAGCTCTTTAGATTTCGTGGCACATTTGTATGCAGTTCGTCTCTAGTGTTTTTACGCATATAACGTAACCCTAGAAAGATAGTAAAATGTGGATGTTTAGTTCGACAAGTTTGGACCTTTAAGAAATTTGTCTTATTCAAATCAGAAGCTTGCTAGTTCGTAAACACACTGTTCAAGAATACTCTGTCCAGAATTTCGTTCACAAGAAAAACCCTATCTCACTTTGTGATCATACCGCCCAATCTCATCAAGATATCTACTCAATTTTACTGAGCTAGATTTTTTTGACTCTGAGTACACAGCCTTATTTTGTTTTGTTGATTTCCGACAGTGGATAATGATGTATATGAAACGATTTTCGTCATACTTGTAAAATATTGTTCAGAGACAACCGGTTTCGCGTGTGCCATCAGCGCAGTGTCGATTTCGTTCCACTATACATCAGTTACACAGCCGTAACCACGACATTCTTCCCAATACTCACCATTTATTTTAGTCGTATGCACGTCTTAACAACAAGTTTATATTAACATTGCATTCTCTCTATGTGATCCATAAGTCGTATCTCAAACAGTGTTCTGATTTACCAAAATAAAATAAACAGTCACAATCGAGTCCTTAAGCCGATTTCATCAGCTAATGCACTATAAAATTCAATGCTTTGTTCGAATACAGTCGCTTTTTGATCTGTAGATATATAGCTCTGGTGAATTCTACTTCCGTTTTCTCCCAAATGTCATGATAATAACGCCAACCCATAATAAACGTTTCGATTTCTTCATCGTTATATTTTACTTCATATTCCAAGGATGATTGTATCTTTAGCTTCAGCATCATTTATAAAAAATGTGAAAATAAGGCTGTTGATATTTTTTGGTAATTTAGTTTGGCTGTAAGTCTAGGAAAAGCGGCTAAGCTGTGCTTACGCGTTCAAATATACTATCGAAAAGTGTATAACTTCATTCATAGATGGCGTAAGTTTTATCTATGCACATATAAAGAAAACAAGTAAGGACGGGACTGTCTTCGGCTGTGCCGAAGACTTCATACCTTCATGAATGGGGCTGAACAAATAATCTTATCCCATCGTAATCTCCGAATAATCGGATGTATAAGATAAGAAACTATATAGTGAAAAGATCTACATACCTAAACGATTTCTAAGATAAATATAAAATAAAAAATAGGTAGGTACTTTGTGTGAGGATGCAAAGTTTCAGGTTTTTTGGTCTGCGTGTAAAACTATGACTACGAATCACGTATTTCAACAATATATGACGTAAACGTAACTATTTGATGAAATTTGATGAATTTTGAAGCTCTATCCGTAAAAAAGGGGCAAAAAATGACGAGTTTATATGAAGTATATAATATATATACCACCGATCTCTATGATTTTTCAGACAAAAATATATGCTATATACGTAAGCATTGGTGAATTTGAATGCTCTCGCTGCTAAAATGTGCTAAATTGCCCCTAGATATCTAGTATATAACAATATATATGTAATACACAATAGTATAAATACTATATATACCACATAGAAACACCATACCAGATACTAGATATCACCACCGATGTCTTTATGATTTTTCAGACAACAATATATGCCCTATATACGTTAAGCATTCGTTGAAAAAATTGACCCTCTAGCTCTTAAAATGGGCAGTAATGCGAAAAGTTCTTGATACTGAAACAATCGTGTTGGTGGGATATATACTATATATACGACCGATCTCATTAAATTTTTCAGCAGCAACAATATGCTGCAATATACGCGAATAGTATATGGTGAGGTTTGAAGCTTCAAGTCCGTGATGACTATAGATATGACAAAATCTCTTTTCTCAAAAATCGGTGGTCTGGAGGATATATGCTATAGTAGGGTCCGATCGGCGCGTTCCGACAAATGTCTAATCGGACACCCAAATACACCCGCTCACCAAATTTATCAAGATATCTCAAAATGAGGGACTAGTTTGCATACAAACAGACAGACGGACAGACGGACATGGCTAAATCAAACTCAGCTCTTCAACCTGATTATTTCGGTATACTTAATGGTGGGTCTATTATTTTCCTTTAAGGACTTACAATTTTCGGGTTTCGTGACGAAATTAATATACCATTTCATTTTCATGAAAGGTATAAAAAAGAATGATAAAACTTGTTATATAAAATTATTAAAAGAGTAAGGTGCGTATCTATGGTTTTGTCTTACTTTTCCATCTACAATGTCAGCTTCAAGAATGAAGTAATG
>JARSSU010025016.1:0-12016 GCA_029619165.1 Eurosta solidaginis
CCAAAAATATCAAACGACGCGTATTGATCTCGACAGTAATCTGAAGGGGCGATTCGCGTTTTCGTTGTTGTTGGTGTTGTTGTTGTTATTATTGTTGTTGTTGTTGTTATTTTTGTTGTAGCAATGCTTCGCCCCACCTAACAGCCGCGACCGATCACAAATTGTCATCAATATCCTCTAACGGGAGTCCAAGGAAACTTGCTGTTTCGACAGGGGTGGACCATAATGAAAGGGGTGTTAGAGGCGTTGGTTCCACATTACAATTAAAGGGATGGTTGGTGTCATGTGGGGACACATTGCAAGCGGGCATACATTTTGTATGTTGTTGTTGTTGTTGTTGTTGTTGTAGGTTAGGTTAGGTTACTCCTCGAAGGCTTTGGGGAGTGTTATCGATGTGATGGTCCTTTGTCGGATACAGATCCCATACGGTCCGGTAACAGCACCATTAAGGTGCTGGCCCGACCATCTCGGGAACGATTTATATGGCCACATTAAACCTTCAGGCCATCCCTCCCTCCCCACCCCCAAGTTCCATGAGGAGCTTGGGGTCGCCAGAGCCTCGCCTGTTAGTGAAACGGGATTCGCCGCTCGAAGGTGAGGTTGACAATTTGTATGTCGGGGTTGATTCTGGATAGGTAAGAGTTTAACCTTTTACAGTATCCAGAACGATGTTGAGCAAGAGTGACACGCGTTTCCCTGGGGAGTATGCGTTCCTCTTCCGCGAGTTTTGGTTACTTTTTTTTAGTACTGGATTCACCGGGCAATTCCCGGCATAAAGGTCCGACGCCTGTTTATGGAGTTCACCAAGGACCTGCTTGTGTTTTTTCGCTTCATACGGCTGGGTTCTCAGGTGCCGTATTTCCTCAAAATGCTTACGGAGATGACTCCTTAGGCCCCTAGGCGGTGCTGGTTCATCAATCAGATGTCTGTTGGGATGCTCAGGTTTCTGGGTATTCAACAGGAACTGTTAGGTCAGCATCTCATTTCTCTCCCTGATGGGGAGTATTCTGGCCTCATTATGCAGATGGTGTTCTGGGGACATAAGAGAAGCACAGCCCGTGTTGTTGTTGTTGTTGTTGCAGTGCTCGCCACCCAATAGGCGCGACCGATCACAAATGTCATCATATCCTCTACCGGGATGTCCAAGGAAACTTGCAGTTTCTAACAGGGCGTGGACCTATAAGGAAGGGTGTTAGAGGCGTTGGATTCCACATTACAATTAAAGAGATGGTTGGTGTCATGTGGGGACACATTCGCAAGCAGGGCATACAATGTTGTATGTCGGGGTGATTCTGGATAGGTAAGCGTTATAAGTTCCTGTACAGTATCCAGAACGAAGTTGAGCAAGAGTGACAGCGCGTTTCCTGGGGAGTATGCGTTCCTCTTCGGCGAGTTCTGGATATTTTTCTTCAGCTACTGGATTCACCGGCAATTCCCGACATAGTCCGACGTCCTGTCTATGGAGTTCACCAAGGACCTGCCTTGTGTTTTTCCGCTTCAATACGGCTGGGGTCTCAATGGTGCCGTATTTCCTCAAATGCTTACGGAGATGACTCCTTAGGCCCCTAGGCGGTGCTGGTTCATCAATCAGATGTCTGTTGGGATGCTCCAGGTTTCTGGGTATTCAACAGAAACTGTTAGGTCAGCATCTCATTTCTCTCCCTGATGGGGAGTATTCCTGCCTCATTATGCAGATGGTGTTCTGGGGACATAGAAGACAGCCCGTGTCAATTCTGAGAGCAGTATTTTGGCAGGCCTGTAGCTTCTTCCAGTGGGTAGTTTTTAGGCTTGGCGACCATATGGGTGACGCGTAGCACGTAATCGGTTGGCTAATTGCTTGTATGTAGTCATGAGCGTTTCTTTATCTTTTCCCCAGGTACTGCCAGCGAGGGATTTGAGGATTTTGTTACGGCTCTGAATTCTCGGAACAATTGCGGCTGCGTGCTCACCAAAATGTAGATCCTGATCGAACGTCACACCCAAGATTTTGGGGTGTAGGACAGTCGGTAGCGTAGTGCCATCGACGTGGATGTTCAAAATGGTCGACCTTTGGGACGTCCATGTTGTAAATAAGGTCGCGGAAGATTTAGTCGGTGATAATTGCCTAGGTTTCGCGAGGCGGAAAAACTGGAGAGATCAGGGAGGTAGCCGTTTATTTTATTGCATAGCGCATCGATCTTTGGCCTGGGCCTGTGGCCATTATTGTGCAGTCATCGGCGTAGGAAACGATTGTGACTCCTTCCGGTGGTGAAGGTAGCTTAGATATGTAGAAATTAAACAAAAGTGGGGATCAGGACACCACCCTGTAGCACCCCTTGTTTAATTCTCCTTGGTTTTGGATGTTTCGTTTCTAAATTGCACACGATGCCTGCCGACCACCCAGATAATTTGCGGTCCACCTTTTAAGACATGGGAGAAGGGTAGACCCTTCCAGGTCTTGCAGTAACGAGCCATGTTGACCGTATCAAAAGCCGTATTAAACCGCAATTTATCTGGGTGCTAATGGCATTTAGCGCGATGGTAGTGCTATGGAGTTTTCTGAAGCCATGCTGATGAGGGTCTAGCTGCAAATTTGCTTGGAAATAGGGAGCAAAATGGATTCAAGCGTCTTTTGCCACTGGCGATAGGAGAGATATCGGACGATACGACTCACCGATGTTAGCTGGTTTCCCAGGCTTTAGTAGCGGGACCACCTTGGCCATTTCCATTTCTCGGTATGACAAATGTGGAAAGAGGACAGGTTGAAGACATGCGCTAAATATTTGAAACCCTCTTTCCCTAGGCTTTTAAGCATCGGCATGGCTATACGCGTCTGGCCCACTGCTTTGGATGGTTTTAGCGCGACCAATGGCGTCCTCAACCTCTTTAGCGGTGATGGTGATTGATGACTGCTCTGAATTTGTGTTTGTGTGCGTGTTTATTGGCTCTCCGTACTATCTTTGTCGACCGTAGGATGCATTATATATTGTCGGCAGAAAGCGCTCGCGCGCATTTTTTTCGACCTCCGACAGCACTTTGTCGCCAAAGGCGATGGAAACTTTGTCTTTGTGCTTAGTCGATTCGATAGGGACTTTACGGTGGACCAAAGTTTACCCAAACAGGTAGAGAGGTTCACAACCTCACTTAGGTGCTCCTCCCATTTCGCCCGCTTGTGTTCGTCCACAAGCAATCTGATGCGTTGGTTTATATCCCTTATTTGGGTGTCGACTGGATCAAGCTGTCTTATGTATTTAATTTTAATTTTTAATTTATTATTATTACGGCCGTTTAGGCCTAAAAACTTAAACTACTAAGTACAATTCATTATTATATCATTTATTTCTATTGAATATGCTGTTGGAATGCCATGTGATTCCGATCAGCATATTTACTGGCGTAACAAACGGACGAGTCTGGGAGCCAGTCATTTAAGGAAGGTTGGAAAGGACGCGTTTCCAATCCTCCAGGGCTCCCAGCTTAAGGCAACAAAATTTGGAACTTATAGTTTTCAATTATATTTGTATTTTAAGCTGTCGGAATGTATTGGTCTCCGATCAACACAGCTAAACATGTCTTTGGATGTTGGAAATTGAAGTGTACCCAATCACCCCTCTACTTTGTTTAGTAAAGACGCTGTCGGAACGCATGAAGATTCCGATCAGCACAGCTCAAAATATATTGGGAGGTTGAAAAGGACGTGTTTCCAATCCCCCCTGCTCCAACTTTTGTTTGACCTTATTTTGGTTACACATCATATAATTTTATTGTTATATTAATGCTGTCGGAATGCGAGTGATCCCGATCAGCAACAGTAAATATAGGCTGAGAATACCGAATTCCAGCGAAATTTGTTGTTGGAACTGTCTGGAGTTACAGGTGGCGACTGATTTTCTTTTCCTTAGGGCCGGGTGCATTGTATTTTGCTGCTACCAGTATTACCATTCCCTTTTCGCGCTCCAGTATCGGTATGTCATGTAAAAAATAAAATAAAAATACTTTATCTTATTGGAAGGGTTTTACAATGCTCCAATAAACTTTTTTTAAAAGTATTGAAGTTATTACTACTTTTTTATGTGATTAGGAAGTTCATTGAAATATTCAGGCCCTTATAAAATATATTTTGCTTGTTCTGTTTTGAAAAGAGGTAATCTAAAATTATTGTTTTCTCTGATTACGTATGAATGTGCATCATTTACATATCTAAGCTTTTTGCTGAGGTATGTTGGTAATTTACCGTGCTTAATATTAAATACAAATTTCATACTGTGGTAGAATATGAGCTGTTTTATACTCAACCAGTTTAGTGCTTCTATCGCTTCCCAAGGCAGTCGGTTCTATGTACCGGAGCGACTCGGGATTTTTCTCGACCAAGGACTGTCATTTCAGTGTGACCCCATTTAATTTGTTTCGTCCCTCCCACAAATTGTCATCCTCCCAGCAGCTCCTTGCAGCAGGACTGCTACATATTCTCTTACTCCGGGAAGGTATCGAACCCAATCCGGGTCCGTCTCCTGACCCCGGTCCTGAGAAATGGTTTTGCTGCATTTGCCAGAAAAGAATCTTTTTAGGACGGTCATACTCTGTTCAGTGTGTCTCGTGCAAGGGATGGTTGCATCGGACAGGTTGTTCTGGGCTTGATCCCAAAACCCGACGTCCACGTAACTTTTATAAATCTTTTGTGGCTCCTTGCTGCTCACGCCCAAGGGCGTCCCGTAGTCTACGCCTAAGCGCCCCTCCACTACCTTCCAGCAGCCTCGCTGCTCAGCAAGCCACAACAAGTACCCGCTGCTGCTCGCGCCCCACGGCGCCAACAACTCAAACAGCTGATACCACTCATAACTACTACCTTCGTAGTAGAGCTGGTAGCAATGCTGAGCATCAGCCCCTGCCCCCGTCTTCTTCTCCCCCCCTCTTTTCTGGCAGCAATCGTGCAGGTCAGGGAAACAGACTCTTAGTCCCTACCTCCGTTTGCACCGTCTGCCAGCACAGAATATATAGGTTTGCGACATCCGCTCAATGCAGCTCCTGCCTTGGGTAGTGCCACTTTCCTAGATGTTCTGGTCTCCGCGACGGCAACCCCTCGACGGGTTTCATCGCGCCATGTTGCCAGGTCGCAAACCCAAATCATCCGGGTACCCCAATGCTTGCCCAAGGGCGCCCAGTCCCAAGGCCACAACAGCAATTGCGTCCTGGCCTTCCACAACCTAGGCGTAGTCACCCGTCACTTACCCCTAGAGTGGCGGCGTCACCCCTCATGCACTTCAGAATTCTGCAGTTAAACTGTAATGGACTAACTGGGAAGATTACGGAGATAGTCGATTTCATAAAGCCAACATCCGCATTGCTGCGATTCAAGAGACTAAACTCACAGCAAGATCTGCATTGCAGACCTGCTCTGGGTATAATGTCCACAGGAAGAACCGCGAGAGCGGAAATGGAGGCGGCCTCGCGTTTATTATACACCACTCTGTGCAATATCATATATTTGATCCTGGCATCGAGCGCAGGGACAATGTCTTAGAACGTCAAGGCCTATCTGTCCGGTCAGGCGATGCAAATCTAGAAATCATCAACATCTACATCCCTCCTGTCACCTGTTGCCCCAGTGGATACCGCCCTAAAATCGAGGCCTTACTCACTGGCAACAATTGCATTATCTTAGGCGATTTCAATGCCCATCACGACCTATGGCATTCAAACTTGCGGGCGGACAGTAGGGGTGAGATGTTGGCGGATCAAATAGAAGAAACGACGTTCTGCACAATAAACGGAGACGACCCCACACGTATGGTAGGAAGCTGTCATAGCTCGCCAGATATCTCAATCGTGAGCGCAGAACTCGTAAACTGCGTCAACTGGCAGCCGATGGTAACATTGGCATCCGACCACCTGCCCATACTTATTTCGTTCGAGCGTACCGCCGACTTCATCGTCACCGAAAAACGCACTTTCATAAACTTCAAAAAAGGAAAGTGGGAAGAATATAAATCTGCAACAGACAGCAACTTTGCTGCCCTTCCTATCCCGACTGATGCCCGCCAAGGGGAGCGTGCCTTCCGTAAGGTCATTGAATCCGCCTCGGCACATTTCATTCCCGCCGGGAGAATTCCCGAAATCCGGCCCCACTTCCCGGCGGAGGCCGCGAGCTTAGCGAGGGAACGCGACCTTATAAGACAGCTTGATCCAGGCGACCCCCAAATAAGGGATATAAACCAACGCATCAGATTGCTTGTGGACGAACACAAGCGGGCGAAATGGGAAGAGCACCTAAGAGGTTGTAACCTCTCTACCGGTGTAGGTAAACTTTGGTCCACCGTAAAGTCCCTATCCAATCCGACTAAGCACAAAGACAAAGTTTCCATCGCCTTTGGCGATAAGGTGCTGTCGGATGCGGAAAAATGCGCGAGCGCTTTCTGCCAACAATATATAATGCATCCTACGGTCGACAAAGATAGACGGAGAGCCAATAGACACGCACATAAACACAAATTCAGCGCGTCACCAATCACCATCACCGCTAGAGAGGTTGAGGACGCCATTGGTCGCGCTAAACCATCCAAAGAAGTAGGCCCAGACGGCATAGCCATGCCGATGCTTAAAAACCTAGGGAAAGAGGGTTTCAAATATTTAGCGCATGTCTTCAACCTGTCTCTCTCCACCTTTGCCATACCCGAGAAATGGAAAATGGCCAAGGTGGTCCCGCTACTAAAGCCTGGGAAACCAGCTAACGTAGGTGAGTCATATCGTCCGATATCTCTCCTATCGCCAGTGGCAAAGACGCTTGAAGCCATTTCTGCTCCCTTATTTCCAAGCACATTTGCAGCTAGCCCCTCATCAGCATGGCTTCAGAAAACTCTATAGCACTACCTCCGCGCTAAATGTCATTAGCACCCAGATAAATTGCGGTTTGAATCAATACCCCCACCATAGAACAGTACTCGTAGCGCTAGACCTATCAAAAGCCTTTGATACGGTCAACCATGGCTCATTACTGCAAGACCTGGAAGGGTCTACCCTTCGCCCATGTCTTAAAAGGTGGACCGCAAATTATCTGGGTGGTCGGCAGGCATCGATGCAATTCAGAAACGAAACATCAAAACCAAGGAGAATTAAACAAGGGGTGCCACAGGGTGGTGTCCTATCCCCACTTTTGTTTAATTTCTACATATCTAAGCTACCTTCACCACCGGAAGGAGTCACAATCGTTTCCTACGCCGATGACTGCACAATAATGGCCACAGGCCTAGGCCCAGAGATCGATGAGCTATGCAATAAAATAAACGGCTATCTCCCTGATCTCTCCAGTTTTTTCGCCTCGCGAAATCTGGCATTGTCACCGACTAAATCTTCCGCGACCTTATTTACAACATGGACGCCCCAAATGTCGACCATATTGAACATCCACGTCGATGGCACTACGCTACCGACTGTCCTACACCCCAAAATCTTGGGTGTGACGTTTGATCAGGATCTAAATTTTGGTGCACACGCAACTGCAGTTGTTCCGAGAATTCAGAGCCGTAATAAAATCCTCAAATCCCTTGCTGGCAGTACCTGGGGAAAAGATAAAGAAACGCTCATGACCACATACAAAGCAATTAGCCAGCCGATTACGTGCTACGCGTCACCCATATGGTCGCCAAGCCTAAAAACTACCCACTGGAAGAAACTACAGGCCTGCCAAAATACTGCTCTCAGAATCGCCACGGGCTGTCTTCTTATGTCCCCAGAACACCATCTGCATAATGAGGCGAGAATACTCCCCATCAGGGAGAGAAATGAGATGCTGACCAAACAGTTTCTGTTGAATACCCAGAAACCTGGGCATCCCAACAGACATCTGATTGACGAACCAGCACCGCCTAGGGGCCTAAGGAGTCATCTCCGTAAGCATTTTGAGGAAATACGGCACCTGAGAACCCAGCCGTATGAAGCGAAAAAACACAAGCAGGTGCTTGGTGAACTCCATAGACAGGCGTCGGACCTTTATGTCGGGAATTGCCCGGTGAATCCAGTACTTGAAGAAAAATATCCAGAACTCGCAGAAGAGGAACGCATACTCCCCAGGGAAAACGCGTGTCACTCTTGCTCAACTTCGTTCTGGATACTGTAACAGGTTAAACTCTTACCTATCCAGAATCAACCCCGACATACAAAATGTATGCCCCGCTTGCAATGTGTCCCCACATGACACCAACCATCTCTTTAATTGTAATGTGGAACCAACGCCTCTAACACCCCTTTCCTTATGGTCCACCCCTGTTGAAACGGCAAGTTTCCTTGGACTCCCGTTAGAGGATATTGATGACAATTTGTGATCGGTCGCGGCTATTAGGTGGGCGAGCATTGCTACAACAACAACAACACAGTGCTTCTATCATGTTATTAATGGGAGTATCATACCTCATGTTTAATATAAATCTCATAGCTTTATTTTGCATAACTTGTAGCTTATCTACCTGAGTTACATTGGCCATAAAGAATATTGTGGGACAATATATGAAATGCGGCTCTATGATGGATTTATACACTTTCAGTTTGTATTTTCTACTGATAAATTTGCATGACCTTTTCCAAAAACCAATTTTCTTGAGGTCACGTTCTCTCGCTAAGTTTGCGGCCTCCGCCGGGAAGTGGGGCCGGATTTCGGGAATTCTCCCGGCGGGAATGAAATGTGCCGAGGCGGATTCAGTCACCTTACGGAAGGCACGCTCCCCTTGACGGACATCAGTCGGGATAGGGAGGGCAGCAAGGCGGTTGTCTGTAAAAGATTTATATTCTTCCCACTTTCCTTTTTTGAAGTTTATGAAAGTGCGTTTTTCGGTGACGATGAAGTCGGCGGTACGCTCGAGCGAAATAAGTATGTGCAGGTGGTCGGATGCCAATGTTACCATCGGCTGCCAGTTGACGCAGTTTACGAGTTCTGCGCTCACGATTGAGATATCTGGCAAGCTGTGACAGCTTCCTACCATACGTGTGGGGGCGTCTCCGTTTATTGTGCAGAACGTGGTTTCTTCTATTTGATCCGCCAACATCTCCCCCCTACTGTCCGCCCGCAAGTTTGAATGCCATAGATCATGATGGGCATTGAAATCGCCTAAGATAATGCGATTGTTGCCAGTGAGTAAGGCCCTGATATTAGAGCGGTATCCACTGGGGCAACAGGTGGCAGGAGGGATGTAGATGTTGATGATTTCTAAGACATTGTCCCTGCGGTCGATGCCAGGATCAAATATATAATATTGCACAGAGTGTTGTATGATAAACGCGAGGCCGCCTCCATTTCCCCTCTCGGGGTCTTTCCTCTGGACATTATACCCAGAGCAGGTCTGCAATGCAGATCTTGCTGTGAGTTTAGTTTCTGGAATCGCAGCAATGCGGATGTTGTGCCGCTTCATGAAATCGACTATCTCCGTAATCTTCTGAAGTGCATAAGGGGAGACGCCACCACTCTGTGGGTAAGTGACGGGTGACTACGCCTGGGTTTGGAAGATCAGGACGCAATTGCTGTTGTGGCCCTGGAACTGGGCGTCCTTGGGCAAGCATTGGGGTACCCAGATGATTTGGGTTTGCGACCTGGCAACATGGCGCGATGAATCCCCTCGGGGGGTTGCCGTCGCGGGGACCAGAACATCTACGAAAGTGGCACCACCCAAGGCAGGAGCTGCATTGGGCGGATGTCGCAAACATATTTATTCTGTGCTGGCAAACGGTGCAAACGGAGGTAGGGACTAAGAGTCAGTTTCCCTGACCTGCACGATTGCTGCCGGAAAAGAGAAGACGGGGGCAGGGGCTGATGCTCAGCATTGCTACCGACTCTACAACGAAGGTAGTAGTTATGAGTGGTAGCAGCTGTTTGAGTTGTTGGCGCCGTGGGGCGCGAGCAGCAGCGGGTTCTTGTTGTGGCTTGCAGAGCAGCGCGGCTGCGGGAAGGTAGTGGGGGGGGGGCGCTTAGGCGTAGACTACGGGACGTCCTTGGGCTTGAACAGCAAGAGCCACAAAAGATTTATAAAAGTTACGTGGACGTCGGATTTTGGGATCAAGCCCAGAACTACCTGTCCGATGCAACCATCCCTTACACGAGACACACTGAACATAGTATGACCGTCCTAAAAAGATTCTTTTCCGGCAGATGCAGCAAAACCATTTCTCAGGACCGGGGTCAGGAGACATACCTGGATTGGATTCGATGCCTTCCCGGAGTAAGAGAATATGGAGCAGTCCTGCTGCAAGGAGCTGCTGGGAGGATGACAATTTGTGGGAGGGACGCAACAAATTAAATGGGGTTACACTGAAATGACAGTCCTTGGTCGGGAAAAATCCCGAGTCGCTCCGGTACATAGAACCGACTGCCTTGGGAAGCGCAAGTCCCTAGGCGGTGCTGTCTCATCAATCAGATTTCTGTTGGGATTCCCAGGTTTCTGGGTATTCAACAGGAACTGTTTGGTTAGCATCTCATTTCTCTCCCTGATGGGGAGTATTCTCGCCTCATTATGTAGATTGTGTTCTGGGGACATAAGAAGACAGCCCGTGGTGGTTCTGAGCGCAGTATTTTGGCAGGCCTGTAGCTTCTTCCAGTGGGTAGTTTTTAGGCTTGGCGACCATATAGGGGACGCGTGGCACGCAAACGGCTGACCAATTGCTTTGTATGTGGTAATAAGCCTTTCTTTGTCTTTTCCCCAAGTACTGCCAGCAAGGGATTTGAGGATTTTAATACGGCTCTGGATTTTCGGAACAATTGCGGCTGCGTGCTCACCAAAATGTAGATCCTGATCAAACGTCACACCCAAGATTTTGGGGTGTAGGACAGTCGGTAGCGTAGTGCCATCGACGTGGATGTTCAAAATGGTCGACATTTGGGACGTCCATGTTGTAAATAGGGTCGCTTCCCAAGGCTGCCGGTGGTATGGAGTTTTCTGAAGCCATGCTGATGAGGGGCTAGCTGCAAATTTGCTTGGAAATAAGGGAGCAAAATGGCTTCAAGCGTGTTGGCTACTGACGATAGGAGAGATATCGGGCGATATGACTCTCCTATGTTAGCTGGTTTCCCAGGCTTTAGTAGCGGGACCACCTTGGCCATTTTCCATTTTTCGGGTATGACAAAGGTGGAAAGAGATAGGTTGAAGACATGTGCTAAATATTTGAAACCCTCTTTCCCTAGGCTTTTAAGCATCGGCATGGCTATGCCGTCTGGGCCCACTGCTTTGGATGGTTTAGCATGACCGATGGTATCCTCAACCTCTTTGGCGGTGATGGTAATTGGTGACGCGCTGAACTTATGTTTACGTGCGCGTCTGTTGGCCCTCCGTCTATTTTTGTCGACCGTAGAATGCATTATGTATTGTCGGCAGAAAGCGCTCGCGCATTTTTTCGCATCCGACAGCACTTTGTCGACAAAGGCGATGGAAACTTTGTCATTGTGCCTAGACGGATTCGATAGGGACTTTACAGTGGACCAAAGTTTACCTATACCGGCGGAGAGGTTACAACCGCTTAGATGCTCCTCCCATTTCGCCCGCTTGTGTTCATCCACAAGCAATCTGATGCGTTGGTTTATGTCCCTTATTTGGGGGTCGCCGGGATCGAGCTGTCTTATAAGGTCACGTTCTCTCGCTAAACTTGCGGCCTCTGCCGGGAAGTGGCCGAGTTTCGGGAATTCTACGAGTCGGAATAATGACCTTGCGGAAAGCACGCTCCCCTTGGCGGGCATCAGTTGGGATAGGGAGGGCAGCAAAGCGGTTGTCTGTATAGGATTTGTATTCGTCCCACTTTCCTGTTTTAAAGTTAATGAAAGTGCGTTTTTCTGCGACGATGAAGTCGGCGGGACGCTCAAACGAAATAAGTATAGGCAGGTGTTCGGATGCCAATGTTATCATCGGCTGCCAGTTGATTTGCTTTTGGCTTCAATATGACAGGTGCTTTTCCCGCCACTCCACCTTTTAATTTGTCTGCGTAAATCGCTCTTACTTCGACCCGGCTCTCTTTATTTTGGAGTGTGATTATCTTTTTAATTTGCTTTACAGTTTCATTTTGTATT
>JARSSU010025017.1:0-20063 GCA_029619165.1 Eurosta solidaginis
TCGTAGTGTGTATTAAATATTTATTTGTATGTGTGGGGGGAGTAGGGTTTAAAGATTGTGTATTATGAATGATAGTTTCGGTGTATTTTTTTTTTTCTTACAAAGGGTTTTTAGTTGTTTATATAATTTTGAAATCGCTTTATTTCTTGCTTTTTTCTTCTTTACTTGAGTTTTGTTCGTTTTTCATTTTAGTTGCGTTTGTTTTTTGGTTATCTTGATTATATTTAATACTTTCCAGGGGTGCTATGTCGGAACTCAAGGGGTTGTTTCTGTCTTTTGTTTGCTTCGTTAGTTAGGGGGGCTGCTCTTTTATTCTATTACCGTTAAGTTTACTTGTATTGTCTATTCTCCAGGTATTCCTTAATCTGTCTCCTTTTGTTTCTTGGGCGGATTTGTATGTTTTTGGTGGGGTTAGGGGGGTAGGCATGTTTCTTTAATCCGGCGTTTTACGTTTTGCCCGTTCTCTGATTTTTCTTTGCTTCTTTTTTCGTAAATCTCCGGTTTTGGAGTTGTATTCCGTTTTTTTGCTTATCGCGGTGGTGACCTACCTAGTCTACCGTTTTGGTATTTTGTCTATTTCTTTTCTCCGGGCGTCTGTCTGCTTTTTTGCTCTTTTTTGTTTTTCTTTTTTTTCGCTATGCTCTTTTCTTCTCCTGTTCTCTTTTTTCGCTTTCACTAATCTCGCGGTTCTTTTAGTTTCGGCGGGGCTTGTGTCGGGTGTATCTTTGTCTTGGTCCCGGGTTGGCGCCGGCCGCGTGGGGGTCTTCTTTTCTGTTGTTTCTCCTGTTCTATTTCTTTGTGTTGGTCCGTTTTCCGTCGCAGTCGTTGTCCATCCCTTGTGTTTTTTCCTTCGTTCTACACCGGGCGCGGTCCGGGGGTCTTCTTTATTAGATCGTCATCAAAATGTTTTTTTTCGGATTTTGTTTTATTCTTGGCTGTGTTGCTGTTCAATGTTGATGTTCAATGTTTATCTTTTCCGTTTGTTCCGTCTTGTTGTCTAGTATTGATTGTAGGTCTTTTTTGCGTTTGTTTTTTAGTGTGATTTTATTGCTTAGTTGTTGTTATCCTTTATTTTATTTTGTTTAAATTCCTAACGGGTGGTACTGGGTAGTAGTATTATGTGCGGTTTTATATCGTTTATCCTTTCTATTTCTGTGTTATTCCTAATTTTCTATGTGGGGTGAAGAGTGAACCTTCTGGCTTCTGTATTTCTAATGGGTATGGCCTTTTATTTGTATCTATCATAATTTGTTAAGTTATGCGTTTTTCGCTTATGGTTTTTTTATCTGTTAGGATTAATAGGTCGAAAGTTATTGTACTTCAATTCTTTTGTTTTATTGTTTAATAGATATTTGTTTTGCCGGGTCTTTATGTTATTTGTCTCTTTCATTTAAGGGTTAGGGCCTGTGTTTGTTATTTACTCTTATATAATCAAATGCATGCGGTAGAGCAAGGATGGGGGTGCTTTTCGTTATTTTGTAATCTTGTAATTAGGAGAGTGTTCTAAAACGAGGGTCAATTTTCTAGCTGCAGGTTTTTATGTTTTTTCAGTTAACGGCTGTGTCCAGGCTGCTGTCCTCGTTTTTTTTCATCATCTAGTGTTTGTCTTTTTTGAAGTGGTTATTAGTTTATAATTTTTATGGGGGGAGTGGTTCCTGTTGAGGCTATTTTATAGTACTTATACAAGATTTGTCGGCATGTCTTATTTGCGCGGCTCAAATTAGGGGAAGGATGTATAGACAAGTAATGATAGTGAGTTCGGGATAACTCTGATCTCTTTTTTGTGTAATTCTATGGAACGTTTTTACAAGCGGGGGTGTTAGTTAATATCTGATTAATTATCTAGGCACGGTTGTTTCTTTTAATATGTGGTGTTTATTATTATATCATTTTTCTGTATGATACTTAGATGTATAAATGCTTTTACCATTATATGTGGTTAGGTTTAGCAATAAGCTCTTTGGCTATGTAGTTCAGAAGGCGAAGGTAGTGCGTATTGGTGTTTAGTTTTGTTCTAATTTATTTAATTTTGGCGGTGGCCTTTAGGCGGGAGGCTTTATATGTGAGTTGTGATAGTGGCGGGGGTTGTAGTTATCTATATTTGATTATGGGGTTGTATATCGGGATGCCGTATAGTTAATTGATTTTTTCAGTAGGAGAGGGGTTGTTATTACAACGGTTTGAAAGGGTAAAGAGATCGGGTGGGGCTTATTAAGTTTATTATTTTCTATATGTATTATCATGTTAGTGAGAGTTTGGTTCGTTAAGTAAAAATCGGGATGAGTTTATATCGGCAGTGCTTTATAAGGGGCTATAATATTATGTATTTATTGCCCTTTGATAAATGGAGTACGCGTGTGACATTGATTGTAGCGATTTTTATAATCTAATGCTCTATTATTGTATAGTTGGGTTTTTTATTATATTGTTTGTAAATAGGTTTAGCTCATATACTCTTTCTCAGTATTGTATGCCCGGGCGGGCTGCGGTGTTGCTAGTGTGTTTTAGTGGTCAGTGTGTCAATAATTAGTAAGCCTTTTTAGTAGGTTGGGTTCATTTTCCTTGTAATTTATGTGGCGGTTCTTTGGTGTTCGCTGAGATGTTCGCATTATTTTATGTATTAGATGGTTATTTTTGTCTGATCCATTTTTTTTTATGTGTTTCTTATGTCTTTTTTTTCATGTTTTTTATGGTGTTATCTTGCAGGCAGCGTCGTTGTCTGTTATAGTTTTCTGTCTAATCTTATTACTATGTATTCACTGTAAATTGAGTCCGCTTTTGTTTTTTCTGTTTTTTCAATTATCCTTTTTCTCGATTCATATCCTCTTCTTGCAGTCATGTTCTGATATTAAATTCTTTTCGTGTAAATTCTTCTTACTCGAATCGCTCTTGGGAGGGCGGTCTTTTGCGTTTTCCCCCCGCTTTTAACCCTGGCAATGGTCCTTTTTTGGGTTTATATTGTACTTGTTATTTCTCTGTAATACACGTTTCATTTGTTGTTATTATGGGTAATTCTGGTATCGGTCTTTCAGTTGTTTTGTAATCCTTTCTGTTTCACTGCTATTTCGTTGAGTTGGCATGTGGTGCTACTTATTAGTCACTTGTATCCATGCTTTTTCTGCGTCTGCTGGTTGAATATAACCCTTATAAATTTATTTTACTGTGTTTTATACGTAGTAGCTCTATCTTGGTGACCATCGTGTCTAGCTGGGTCTTTTTCTCAACTGGTGTGTTCTTCTTCCCTTTCTTCCTTCGTGTATACTCCACCTTTCTTCGTACTTGTTTTTTCTCTTTTCCGTCTTTTGCTTTGCCTCTCAGTTTATTTTTTCTGTATGCTTTTCCTCTTTCTCCTTTCGGCTCCATATGTTATCCTCACAACTTTTTTAGTTTTTTCTATTCTCTATCTTTTCGCATTAGTAATCATGGGCTGGTGTTTAAGTGTATCACCCTTTTTCTTCTCTCCTTCTGTTGGTTTCACGAGGTTATACCCATCGTATCACGTGTTTTTCCATTTTCTTGTAACCTCTGGAGGTTGTTCTACAAACTTCCCTATGCTTCACACTTTTGTGTTCACCTTTCCTTTTTTTCTAGTACTACTCGGTACTAGTACACCTTTGTTTTTTTTTGGTTCTTTTAATTGTTTCTTGTTCCTCTTGTTCCAGTGTTTCGCCTACTTCGGATTTGCGGACCGGTGCCTCGTTTCATATCTCATCTTGGTTTCGTATTCAGAGCGTTCTATATAGATTTTGTTTTGTTCGGCTTTTATGCGGGCCTGTTCTTTCTTTGTTTCGCTAACTTCCTACCTCCTTGTGTATTATTTTTATCTGGTGATTCTCTCCTTTAATTTGGTTCTCTCCCGTTTTTCAGTACGTCTGATTATCTATTATTCGGTGCGGTTATCGTCTCCCATTATTTGTTCCCTTTTATTCGTTATTCTGTATTATCTTTGTCATTGTTATTTTCTAATTCTTAGGGATTATTAGCGTGTCGGTGAGGGGGGTCTTCTGCGCGGTTTGCCCCGGGTTTGTTTTGTATTTTTGTATTCGTGCTCGTCCTCCCCGTTCCCCGCCAAGCCTCTCCGTCTCTTCATGCCCTGATATAATTCTTGGCCTCGATCGTGTGGTATTGGGCGGATCATCCTTGTTGGATTCGTTTTAGTGTCTCTAGTTTGTTGTTTCTTATCCGCCTGCGGCGTTCCTCATTGCGGGTGGAACCTTCTTTCTGATGGTGTCGTTTTTTATATCTTTTGTAAGTTTCATCTTTGTAATCCTTTGTCGTATGTCTTTTATTGTCTCACTTGTATGTTTTATGTGGAATTTTCGAGGTTTCTCTTGGTAGGCAGTTGCTCGGGGTCGTTAATTTCTTATAAGAATTCTATTCCATCATATTAATCATTCTAATTCATTTTGTTAAATTTCGATTTTTGAGTAGGGTTATCCTTTTTGATTTCTTCGTTGTGGGTGTTATTTAGTTTTATTCTGTCTTGAATTGGTTTTTGCTTATTTAAGTTACTTGATTTTATATGTTTTGTCTTTGATCTTCATGTTCCTATGGTTTTGTTATTGCGTACGTAGTCCTTCATGTGTCGCTTGTGGCTTTTATCTTATTCTCTTCTGTATTACTTTTCAAATCAATACCATTCTTATTTCGTTCTTTTTTTTTTTACTGTTCTAATTTTTCATATTATGATCAATCCTTGCTATGTTACGTTAATGTTAGGATTATGGGGTGGTTTACTTTCTTTATTTTAGTGGGAGGTTACTCTATAAAAGGTTGGGGTGGTGGGTTTTTACGGGGTTGGTGGTGATTCTAACTTTCGATTTCATCAATCGTGTCTGTCTGTACGACGGTTCATTTGTTTGTTTCGTATTTATGTAGCCTACGTCTGGATTTATCAACTAATTACGGGGTTTAGGTCAGGTTCGTGATATTTGTCATTTTAGTTTTACTATGTGTTATATCGGTGTATTGTGGTGTAATCGGTTATACCGGGCGATCCGGCCAAGGTATTAATATTTTGGTGTAACTTTACCTCATTTGTTCTTGGTTGGTTTATGTACTTATTTAATTGTGGGCATCTCGTTGTTCGGGTTAGGGGGCGGGGGATTTACTCTGTCGGTACTAGATCGTATTCTTTTCTTTCCTCTTCTTACTGTTTTTGTTTCATCTCGTCTCACACATTCGATCCTTTTCTTGTTATATCTCATTTTTAGATGTATCATTTGTGCCTTGAGTGCAGGCGTTTGTATGTTCGTTGTTCTTCATCTCTTCACACGTGTGTTTATGGACATTCTATTCCTTCTGTCGGGGTTATTCACGGCCAATGCGGATCGTTCATCTTTCGTCTTATGCTTTCACTCGTTTTCAATCTCTTTTTAATTATTGACACAGTGATTCTGTGTCGCGTTCAAGAGTAATGTATTCTTTAGATATGTGAGTGTATTAAGTGTATTTTTGACTTTCCAACAGGCTTTCTTCGGTATTCTATTCGCTCCTTATTTTTTTATTCCTGTATTATCTTCTGTTAATCATTCTTGATGTCTATATTCTTGTCCTTACGCCATTATTAACCTGTTAGTTATCTGTTATTTACTTAACTCGGTATATATTAAACCGAGCTCCATGGGTTGGTGCAGCGTTGTTCGTCTAGTGGTTCCTTGCTTTCCTGTATCGTGTCCTTCTTCGTGTGTCTTGTTTCTCTTCTGTACTATGTGGAATGATTGCGTGTATTTCTCTTTCTGGGTGTTATTCTTGTTATCCACTTTTCTCACATATATTATTCGACTTGTCATGCCTTTAGCGTGCGGTAGCGTGTTCATTTTGTTCTTCACACCTTCTGTTTAACTTCTTTTGTGGCCCTGGCGTGAAGTCGGGTGAGAGTTTGGGGGGCGAGGGGTGTCCTTTAGCTAGTCCGCTCTTTGTCGTTGTAAGGGGGGTCGCAGAAGCAATTGGGTCCTGGCCTCGGTGGGGGGAGCGCAAGTTCGGGGCGGACGTGCCTGGGGGAGGGCAGGCGTGTCGGTCGTCTAGGTGGTGGGAGGCGTTGGGGTAGGGGGCGCAACGGTATATTGGTCGTTGGGTGGGGCCTTGGGCGCGGGGCGGGGTGTATTGCTCGGGGGATTTCTCGGTTCCTGCGAGTATGTCTTGCAGGGGGCTGGTCGCGGGATGTGGGAGGGGTGGGTCTAGGGGACCGCCCGGACTAGCCGGTGCGTTCGGGGCGGAACGCGCGCGAGTCCTCTGAGGGCAGGTTTCGCAGTGGCTCTGTGTATCGGGATGTGGGGGGGCTTTTAGCGTGGAGGTGTGTGGGATCTTGCGGGGTTAGCTCGGGGGGGCGGTTTAACGTCCGTTCAGTCTACCTGGGGGGCACGTGTGAGTGTCTGGTTCCCTGGCGTAGGCGTTCGGCGACCCTGGACGACCTCACGCGGAGCTGGGGCCCTGTTCTCGGGGGGCTTCCGGGAGTAGCACAGTGTTAGCGAGGGTGGGGTGTTCGGCAGAGGGCGCGACGGGGTTGAATCGGTGCGAGGGTTTGGGCTCTGGTTCGATGGTGACGGTGACTCCGCCCGAATTACCGTTTCTGAGGGGTTTCTTGGTTTTGGGGGGTGGGACGCGGCTTGAGCCCGTTCCGGGGGCGAAAGGGGGGGAGACTGGTGGAGTCGGGGTCAAGGGCGAGGGGGCTGGTACCACGGTGATTGGATCGACGTTTTCGGGGATTACGAGGTGTTGGGAGGGGTAAGGCGCGGGGTTATTATCGTCGCGTGTGGGAAATTGTGTATGTTTCGAAGGGGTCTGCGTTGAGGTGTGTGGGGGTTGACGGTTCGGGGGGATCGAGCGGGTAATTGGCCGAGAGGTTCCGCTAGGGGCAGCTTGCCTTTGGGGGGGGATAAGGGGATTAGGGGTCTGTGGGGTGCGGTTTTACTTGGGTTGTGTGCTATGGGGGGGGGTGGTTTCCTGAGGGAGGGGCGTCCGAGGGAGGTAGGAGGGCCGGGCTTGATTCTTGGGATGGGTGTGCGGGTTCTGTTTTGCGGGATTCCTGGCGAGGGCGATTTGATGAGGGCCCTCAGAGGGGGCGATTAGGTCGTCGAATTCTGCCTTGCGCACGATGGGGTGAGTGGGTCGTTAGGGTGGGTGTATGCCAGGTGAGCCTTTGTGGGATTGGTTCCGCCGGCTATTTCTCGGGGGCGTCATGCTGCGTAGGGTTTCTGGGTTTGGGAGCGCGGCTCCGTGCGGGTTGGAGGCGGTCTAAGGAGTGTTCGGGGATCGGCCGGTAGGGGTGTTTAGCTGCTCAGATTTGAATGGGAGGAGCTTCGCGTCGGGCTTTCGTTCGTGCCGGAGCCAGGGGCGGGTTTTGTGGCAATGGTAGGACTGCAGCCGTGGCCGGGGGGTGGGTTGTGTGGTTTTGCTTGGTCGTGAGGGGGGGTTGTGCTGGGGGACTTGAGGGTCGTTTCGTCGCCTGGTTGATGGCGGGGGAATCTCGGGAGGCGTGGGGATGATCGGTATATCACTCGACGCGGACGTTCGCGCGGAGGGACTCGTCTTCCAATCGGGATAACTAGAGGTCGGGGTAGGGGACGCGGGGTGAGCGGTTATGTGTGGCGGTTGAGGAGGTGTCATGATTTGTGACGGGGGTGGACGGGCGGGGATCGGTTGGGGCGCCGGGTTGGGTCACGTTCGGGGGGGAGTTGTGGGTCGGGACGTGGTGTCTGTATGGGAGGTCTGTCTGCGCCGTCTTGGCTCTCTTTGTGCCTGGGGGGGGTGATGGGGTAGGGGTTGGTGGGGGGGGAGATTTGCAAGATCTGTGGGAGGGGGGCCGTGAAGGGTCCGGGATTCATTTCTTTGGGGGGCACGGGGGGGCGCTGCACTAGGGGACCGTGGGCTGGGGGCTTTGCCCACAGGGGATGCGGGGGGTCCTCGGACCGATAGTATAGGTGGGTCGTCGTTCGCCGGGCTGCTCAGGGTTCTGGTAGTATCATGCTGTGGGGGTCAGTCTCATCTTCGGGCTTGTCGCCCGGCGGGGGCTGCGGGGGGTTCGGGTCGGTCGGGGGCCGGTTTGGGTTTTTCGTCCGCCTATCGTGGTCAATTCGCAGGGGGTTCGGGCGTGCGTGCCGGGGGGGGAGGTCTCGGTTGGCGCTCCGGCCGTTGGGCCTGTGGATGAAGGTCCTTCTTCGGGGGCGTTCTGGGAGCGGGGGGTTGGTGGGCGGGGGGGAGGTCGCCCCCTCTTTGTCGGGTAGTCAGTGGTGATGGTGTTGTGGGGTGGGCGCGCTCCTCAGTTTGTTCTTCCCGTTCTCGGTGGGTTGCGCGATGAGTGGGCGGGTGCTGGGTGTGTTGGGGAGGCGGCTGGCGTCGGCGTCGTGTGGGCCCTCCGTTACCTTCGTGCGTGTACCCTCGGAAGGCTGCTGTCCGTCGTCTCGGCCTCGTTGCTGCGGGGATTTTCTCGTCGGTCGCGTTCGTCGCTCGTGGCCGCGCCGAAACGGCTTGGCGTGTGTATATTCCACGCCTTCCAATCGTTGGCCGACGCCCTCGACCTTATTTCTCCCATTCTTGAGTTTTCTGTGTAATATTGAGTGTCGAGCTGATTGCCTGTAAAGAGGTCTTAAGGGTCCTCTTTATACGTTTAATAGTTTTTCATAACTTGTGCGTAAAACACAAGATTCTGTTTTATTTTTTTATATGCTTTCTTTTATTGAAACAATAAGACAGTAATAATTTTTATTCGAAAAGGCCGATCTCATCAAGGCGTGTGTTTGGGACCCCTCATTCCTTACCTGTTCCCTCTCTACCCCTGCCCCCCTTTCAGTTCAAAAACAAAAATTTCGCCAGTTACCTAGTAGCCTTATTGCTATTTCTATTTCTCTTTGTCCCCATAATTTCATCAAAATCACTTTCGTGTGTGTATCAAAATTCGTGTAAATTTTGAAGCCCTGTACTCTCTTACCAGCCGTTATTTCCGTTCTACATTGTTGTGTTCTGCGGAATGTTCTTTGGCTTTTTGTCGATTGAAAATTGAATATGAAGCCTCGTTCTCTTTTCTGGCGTGTCCGTGTTTATTTTGTTCGTGTCGTCTCCTGAGATGTTATTGGTTGCTTCTTGGTTGGGCCGTCTTTTTTCTGGCTCTGTGCTCGTTACCTTCACGTGTCTCGTTGCTTAGCCGTTGATTCTATTCGGGCAATCAACAAAGACCAAAACAATATATTAAAAACAAAAAATAAAAAAATTCAATAATCTTTCAAATTATAAACTCGTTCCCAAAAGGGGCGACCTGCGTCACCACGCACCTCACGCCCCCCACTCTCCCTTTTTGAAAAAATATTCTAGTAGATCCTTCTACGACTCATTGGCATAATGCATGCCACACAACAATCTCATATAAATCCCGTCAGCCGTTCCTTCGCCGTGAATGAGTCAAAAACAGCACAAAACAGCCCTGGAACAAAAAAACATCCCAAACAATCAAACATCCACAAACATACAAACATCCAAAACACTCCTAAACATCCAAACAATCCTCAAATCCAAAAACTTTGCCATTTACAATATATATTAGATACTAGCCTTTAACCGCCCCGGCCCCGACTCCGCAAGGAAAATTTTAAATATATGGGATATTTCGGTTAGCACCGTTATTATCTGCTTTAAAAATTTCTTTTTCTTTCCTAATGCATTTTATTTTTGTAATTGCAGTGTAAAATAGAACTAAATGAGCTGATAACCTGCATAGGATCCAAACTGATCACCGAATTATATCCAGAGAAAAGCTACGAAATGACCCCAACGCTATCGCTGTGGTTGCCATAAGATCTATCTGACTAACTCCAGCAAAAAAGTCCGAAATCGGCCCGAGGGAATTCCACACGTGTATGTCAGCGATAAACCATACAGAACTTGATCCGCAGGATTCCAAGATGCTCGTCCTCAAATGATCAACCTAATACCAAAATCAGACCTGATCGGCATCCCGACTGATCCCAATAATCCATCCAGAAATGATTTTGGGACGGTCCCAAAATTATCCGAAATAGTCTCGGAAAAGTCAGAAATCTACCCTGACGGATCACACAGACGAATACTGAAAACCAATCTTAAATGATGCCGAAAGTCCCGAAATAACCTGATGGGACCCGGATAGGATGCAGAAAAACTAACCAGACAGCTGATGCCGGAAAGGTACTCAACATGAGCTCCCAATAGTGATTCCCCGTCAAGACCCTGACACGGATCCGACCAACGGATCCGTACAAACTATCTAGAAATGATGCCGAAAGGGCCAGCAAATCGATACGCCGTATAGTCGAGAAAACAGTCCCGAACATGAGCCTGACTTTGTCTGGACCACGAAAGGATCCCGAAATACTCATCATGAAATGATGCCGGAAGGTCCTCTCAAATGAGCTCGACTAACAGGACGTGATGCCGGAAACAAAGGCCTCCTCAACATGATCACACTAAACGATAGTACACCTATGGGACCTGACGGCCTACCCGGACTAGATCCGATAATTCATCACAGACAATGAGCTGATGCGGAGGGTCCAAAATTATCCGAGATAGTCTTGGTGGCAACGAAAAGTCCAGAATATGACCCTGACGGATCCCTACGAGCTACGAACTAATCCATTGCCTGAAAAACACACAACTCTCTAAATGAAACAAATTGATGCCTGAAAAATAGCTCCGAAATAACCTGATGGGACCCGGAAAGGATCCCGAAAACTACCAGAAATGATGCCGGTACAGGTCTCAAATGATCTCCCAATAGTTCCGAAAAGACCCGACGGGATCCGCATACGTATCCCGACGACAAATCTCCAGAAATGATCACGAAAGGGCCCGCAAATGCGATCCCGTACTTAGTCGAGAGAAAAGAGTCCGAAACGACACGAACCGACGATGCCGCGACGAATCCACAAACAAACCATCCAGAAATGATGGTCGCGAAGGGACCATCGCGAAGGATCCGAAAGGAGCAACCAAAACGAGTAACCACAACATGGACACGACGCTACTACCGGCCCACGGATCCCGCGACAAAGCCATCCTCCAGACATAGTGATGCGGAAGAAGTAGCCCCAAATGATCCCGAAAAATTCGCCAATGACCCCGGACGAAGACGTTCGCGCGACAGGATCACCGAAAACACATCCAGACATCGCACGCCGCGAAGGAGCCCCAAATGATCTCGGAAATAGTCCTGGAAATGATGAAATCTCAGAATCAGTCCGAAAATGTCTCCAAAATAAGATAAACGACTCGGGCATCCCCGAGTGACGGAATTTAGATCGCGCCGTAATCCCGTCACTATACATGAAATCATTCCCGAACGAATCAGTCCCGAAAAAAGTCCAGAAATTACCCCCGGCTCGTAATCACCGGACCGATCCCGAAAACCATCCAGTAAATGATCCCGGAAGGTGTCTCACGATATGACCCTTACGGGATTACACAATAAGGTGAAAGCTAATTATAAAACCATGTTAATAAGCGGCAGCAGCGCGCATTGGAGCGATTAAAAAGTTACATAGAAACATACAGGGTAAAGCTAATAAAAAGCGTGCTAATAAAAAACAATTGATGGAGGGCGGATGGCGAGTAGAGGAGAGGACCACTGATCGTTCCTCCAAAAATGTCTAGATCTCGTTCTGTATGTACCAGATACCCAAAAAACTATTGATTTAGGAGAAAATTTAGATTGAGTTATAACAAACTTATGGATTTTACACCAGAGGGGGAGATTGAAAGGGGGGCGGGCGGAGGGTATCACTGCTTACTTTGTAAGCCCTCGACTTATTTGACCCCTTGAGTCTGTGATATTGGTGAAGGCCAGTATACGTAAAGTTATATGTGTAAAAATTATGAAAAATAATTTCTCGAAGGGGTCGTGGGACACCACCCTCCTTTTTCCATGTTCGAAAAAAATTTCGCCAGTAGACTACTGTCTGTGTCCCAAATTTCATCAAAAACCGTGTAGCCATTCTGCGCGTGATTCAGTCGCAAAGACGAAAAAATATAATAATTAAATTATAACTGTTCCTAGGGGGCGGGGACCACGCCCCTTTTGAAAAATATATAGCTAGTAGATCCTTCTAGACTATTGGCTATATGTGTGCAAATTTCATCCAAATCGGCCCAGCCGTTCTTGCGTGATTGAGTCACAAAGACAAACGTCTGGGACAAACATCCAAACTCTTAACTCCAAACTTTCCCCATTTATAATATATAGATTAGATTAGAGACTATTAGATTAGATATTAGATTAGATTATAATACACTGAACCAAAAAAGTACATGTTTTCTAAGAAATAGAATTAACATTCTTAAAATATAAATATTGTTTTCTTAAAATCTATGAACCCATTCATAGAATATAAGAAAAAAATATATATATTCTACAGAAATATTTTTTAAATTCTATGAACACCGGTTTTGTAGAGGGTTTTCATGAAATTTTTGGTTCAGTGTAGTTGTACGTGTTTCACTATATTTCTCTGCAAGGCATTCTTGCTTCGCTTTTATAGATTCTAATATAGGAAGGCATTCTAAACCTTCTTCTACGTAAGGGGTTGTTGCTTCGATTCTATAGATTTAAAATAGGAAGTCATTCTAAAAAAATCTTCTCCGGAAAGAGTTTTTGATTCACTTCTAAAAATTTAATATAGGAAGGCTTTTAAACCCTCTTCTCCGGAAGGGGTTCTTGCGTTCGATACCATGGGTTTTATGAAGAAGGGCGTTCTGCATTTTTTTCTACCGAAGGCGTTCTTGACTTTGCTTCATATGGATTAAATATAGCAAGGCGTTCCATCCGCTTCTCTGTAAGACATGCTGCAGTAGGTTCTTCAAGAGTAGCTGTAATTGATTCTCAGTTCGTTTGACGGTGGTCCAGAAAGTAGGGGCTAACCTCTTTATCCTTGCAAGGCCTTGATATTAATTATGAGTCTGTGGTTACCAGCCTTGGATTTAGTTGAAACTCATACCTTGGATGCGAAGGACCATGTAAACTATACTTTTAGCAAAATATATACTACGTCCTAAGAAAGTTGTGGCATTCAACAGGTCTTAATTCCAATTAATGTGAAATTAAATTGGTGAGAACTCTTATAGTTCCACTGATATCCTTTGGGGGGATCGTTTTCGGCAATATTGACAGTGAGTCACTGAAAAAGCTGCAGCTAGCTTTAAACAGCTGCGCTCGATATATATTTTCCAGGCGGAAATTTTATCATATATCTAAGTTTTCCTCCAAGATTCTTAATTTTAGTATCGTTAGCTTTCTGAATTATCGCAATTTGGGGTTCCTGCACGATTTAATGCATAAAAGGCAACGGAATACCTCTTTACAAATTTACGTTTTTCAAAATCCGACAGAACTGGCAACCTTATTGTTCCACGCTATAAGTATCTTACATCATCCAGAACATTCTTTGTCAGTCCTATAAAATTATGGGACTCACTACCAAATGACATTAAAAATGAACGCAATAACAGGCGCTTTAAATTGGCTTTATCAGAATTTTTGCAAAATATACATACATGCATGATATCTTTTTTAATTTTTCTGAATCAGATTCATTCTTTTATTTTTGTTTCTTATATTGTTTTATTTTTGTGTATTCATACAAATATACGCACATAGTTTATAGTGTTAAGATTTAATTCTACGATTAATAAACTACTTATTTAACATAATATATAAAATAAATTTAGAATTTCGAAATATGTATAAGATCCGAATGCTGATGTACATTAAGAGACAATAGTCTCACTGGTACAATTTATTAATAAACTTGAAACTTGAAACTTTATTTTTTTTTGTTTTTTCGACAGAGTGGATAATTTATATATGTATATTGGAATTATTTTCCGTCATCGCTTGTCATATTTGATATTGAAGATAACCGATTTCTTCGTTGCGCCATAATCAGTGTCATGCTTCGTTCAAAGAACCGGTTTGACCCTGGCTTGACAAGGAATGACAGAAAATCTTTCCAATATACATCGAAACAAACCGCCTGGTTTTGGGCCTGACATTATGGAATATGAATAACCACAGAATGAATAAAAACCCGTTAATTTTAAATTAATTTTTTTATAGATGATTGTAAAAAAACTTCTGTTACGTTACATATGCTTTATTAGATAAAATTCACGCCTCAATGAAAAAATGCTGATTCGAATGTATTTTTCAAAAGGTGACCATAAATAATTAAAACATAATAAGACTTTGTTTTTTTTATTAATGAGCTAAGTTTTTAGTTGGAATACTTTTTCGAGTTCTTGACTGTTACGTTGCATCTAAAACATGGAGTCTATTTCTTTTTTCCATTATATGATAAGATTTTTTTTTCAAAAATTTCCTATACACACTTTTCATAAGCCTCATTTTGTCAAAATGTATGAATAGCTGCAATTATATAGCAATAGTTCAATACTAAGGAGTTTTACTGTATCTCGGCCTACGGACGGAAGGTCAGTTCTACATCTTCCAAATAACAAGCAGGCTGAGGATATATTGGCTTGGCAAAAATGTCCTTTGATACAGGCAAAATTTACATGCAACTCAGGAAAAAAAGTCCCGAGGATAAACATCCTAACACGCTAGAGGTGGGCGAAGTCGAAAAGGACCTCAAAAGCTAAGAGAAAAAAAGACAGGTGGAGGTAGCCGACGTCACCACGAAGGTGTTAGAAGAGGACCAACCGCCAAAGTGTGCTTTGACTCGCACAGGGGAACACCCGACACAACAGTTACGAGAGGCTGAAGGGGGCCTCGCATACTCTAAACCAAAAGGTTAAGGGGGAGGACGACGACGTCACGACGAAGTGTTCTGGAGTGGGACAAACAGCCCAATGGTGCTGCGAGTCCTACAGATAAACCTCCAACACAGTAAAGTGGCATCGAGCGAGCTCCTCCTAACCCTTCGAGGAGGGTTCGTTTGACGTGGCGCTGATCCAGGCGCCGTGGCTCTAATCGGGGACAGAAAGGTTTCTGGACTTAGCGCGCGCGGGGTTCGGCGTTTACTACGCGCAAACGGAAGGACGGGTGCGAGCTGTAGTAATGGTAAGGAAACAGCTACATTCATATATGCTGCTTAATTGCACTACTGAGGACCTTCGTAGTGGTGGCCGTTGAGCAAAAGAATAAGCAGACATTTATCCTGGCGTCCTGCTACATGGCCCGTGCTGCGGAGGTTCCACCGATGGAGTGCAAAAGGCTAGTATTGATTGATTGATTGATTTGATTTTATTCATCCTTTTCTTACCATGTAACATTTCAACTTAAAAATTAACATCAATTATATTAATATGTAAGAAAAGAAGGTAAGCATTCTTTAAAATATAATATAATAGCGTGGAATGCTATACATAAATCGAATACAAAACTAGTGTGTGGGGTGATAATGGCATTTAGATAAGCGATTATAATATAATATACATATGTATTAGGCAAATTATTACAGATCCAAAGTCAAATTAAATACTAGGGTCCAGCAAAACTTTGATATCGTTATGTTAATAACTCGAGTAGATATGATTTTACATATTTTAAAAACTTGTGCAAATTTCTTATGAGACGTTTATTAGCAGGCAGGGCATTGAAAAGCTTACAAGAGACGATCGTGAACAAGTTACTGTAATGAGTTGTACGATATGCAGGAATAACAACTAGCCCGTGGGGAGTTTGGTGGAAGTGCGCAAAGGGAGGTTGGTCATAGGCGCAGATGTAAATGCGCCCCACAATGTGTGGGGAGGAACAGATACGAACGAGAGAGGCGAATCTCTATTTTATTACATCCTGCAAACCAATTTGCATACGCTAACAGGGAAATGTCCCTACATACATTGGTCCAAAATCCAGCAATGTTTTGGATATTACACTGTGCTCCGAACGTGACATATCAAGGTATGATTGGGATGGTTCTTGATAGACCATCCTTCTCCGAACATGCGTATATCAGCTTCGGCATCCCCCTAAAGAGGGTAGAGAAGGGAGGAACCTTTAGAAACCCTAGGTCAACGAACTGGAATAAATTCCGGAAACAGGTATAAACAAAACTGGGACAACCCAAAGAGGTTTCCAATGTGGAGGAACTGGAGGAGTCTAATGAATTCCTAACAAGGACGCTTATGACTGCGTATAACAAAGCTTGCCCTCTAAGAAGATTCAGAGGAAAAGCAAAGCCGCTATGGTGGAGCAATGAGCTGAGTCTTCTTAGAAGACAGGTAAAAGAAATGTTTGAAGTAGCAAAGACCGCGGAAAGCGAAGCGTGTTGGGACAAGTACAGGAATCTACTGAGGATCTAAAAGCGTGAAATTTCCAGGGCGAAGAGAAACTCATGGAAAAGTTTCTGTACGGACATAGAGTCCTCCAGCGAAACACCACGGTTTAGAAAAGTCCTGGCGTGGGGAAGCATAGTCCAGGGACTAATAAAGAAAGAGACCGGTGAATGGACACGTGATAGTGAGGAATCCCTTGAGGTGCTTCTCGATACACATTTCCCATTGGGAATGGTTCAGAAGAGCCAGCAGACAGCACTTACACTTCGATCTCGGAGCGGATAGTGCCGGGCTTGGTGACCGATACCAAGATCGAATGGGCAGTGAAGACGTTTTCTAAGTTTAAATCGCCGGGCCCAGATGGTATATTCCCGGCCATGCTACAAGTTTCAAGTAGAGCGGTCGTGGAATGGCTAAAATAATATTCGATGGGTGCATAAGACTGAATCATGTACCGCACTCTTGGAGAACTGCTCGTAAAGCTTACGGCTTACGCAGGTGACGTTGCAATTGTCATAAGTGGAAAGTGCCTTCCAACGATTAGCTCTTTGATGGATCGGCCGCTTTGGGATATTCATACCAGGGCATCAAATTTCGGGTTCAAAGTCAACGCGGAGAAGACGGATATGGGCTTGTTTACAAAGACGAACAAGGTCCCACATTGGATCAGGCCTACGTTAGGGGGGGTCATCCTACAGGAGAAACCTTGCCCAAAGTATCTAGGAATCATCCTAGACAGTAAGCTGTCATGGAAACTCAACGTGAATGAGAGGGTCAAGAAGGCTTCAACGGCACTTTACGCACGTAAAAGAATGATGGCGTGTACGTGGGGTTAACGCCTTCTCTTTCTGAATGGTTTTTACAGCGATTGTAAGCCCTATTTTATACTATGGAGTTCTTGTTTGGTGGAAAGCCCCACAAAAGACAACCTACCTCAAAAAATTAAAGGTGATATGCAGACTATCAATTCGGC
Source organism: Eurosta solidaginis (assembly GCA_029619165.1). Lineage (NCBI taxonomy): Eukaryota > Metazoa > Arthropoda > Insecta > Diptera > Tephritidae > Eurosta > Eurosta solidaginis. The sequence continues at coordinate 17,234 of JARSSU010025017.1, forward strand.
ATTACGGGAGCCCTGAAAACAACCGCGAAGGCTGCACTGTATGCCATTCTGCACATTCCTCCTGCAGACCTGGTAGCTAAGAACATAGCGTTAACAACTGCAACCAGCTTCGGTGCCTCGGGGCAGCTTGAGCGCCGACCACACGGCCATAGTTGTATAGTGACGTCAACCACAAGACGAACAGACTGCCTGATTCCCTATCTTCGCTTTGAGGGTGATTTTAAGGCCACAATAGAGGTGGGACGGTTGGCCCAAGGGTGCTCAAATGACGGACGAGGCGATACATGTGTGCAAAGATGGTTCCAAAGTAGTGGAAGGAGTAGGGTCTGCGGTATACTGTGCTGATCCGGAAATAAGCAGATTCTACAGGCTACCGGATTATTGTAGCGTTTTCCAAGCGGAAATAGTAGCCGTAACCAAAGCGGTAGAAACCCTGGAAGAGAATGGCTTTAGCTGCAACCGTGTTAACTTTTATATTGAGAGTCAAGCAGCAATTAAGGCAATAATCTCGCATAGCACAGCATCTAAATGCGTGTTAGAGTGTGATTTCTTGGCATTTCTTTCCCCATCAGCAATTATCCTAAACTTCAAGTCAACAGACAATCGAAGATCATTGCCCAAAATTACCTTTGCGGGAGTTTGGCCCCTTTTCTCATGCAATGACGATCGGTAAACCATAATTATGTGGAGTATTCCACTCTTTATGGAACTTGTCCACTACTTTCCTTAAGTGCTCCTCCAAGGCTCTATCGGACTGAGGATCCAATGCAGTTGTCAATGTTTTTCGAATACCCAATGTCTAACAAATTTCTTGGAACACAGCTGATTCAAAATTCTTGCCTTGGTCAGAATGTATTTCCATTGGTACACCATATCTTGCTACCCAATTGTTTGCAAATACTTTTGATACTGTTCCGCTTCTTGATTTGGGATTGGGTGCTCTTCCGGTATGTGCTGAAATAATAATCCATAACCACCAGTACGTATTTGTTTCCGCAGATGGTACACCTGAAATAAATTGCTTAATCTGGCCATGACTTTAGGTTTTAGGCCCTTTCGCTCTTCTGGAAACCTCGCAGTTGGCAATCCACTCAGTGGCCGACTGACGGCAGCAAAACCAGTAGAATCTCTGCTTAATTTTCTTGAACGTCTTCGTGACTCCAAGATGCCCTCCACTTGAATCATTATATTGCTCATTGAAAACGCCAGGAATCCTCTTCCTAGGAAATACTCTGAGATTTCTCTTACATTGACCATTATCACTCTCCCATATTCTACGCAGATAACAGGTTATCAATTGTAAACTGTTCCACTGGGCTCATTATGACTTCGCAATAGGACATTCTGCTGTCACCTCTTCTCTATTTGATCTTTCGTTACGTTAGATATCTTGCATAACATGTGACAGATCTGCATCTACTAGCTGTGTCTTCCCATAGTTGTTCCTTAGTTGTTCCATGTCCCATTCATCCGTACACGTTATATTCATAAGCCGGACATCTATGATGTCTTCCTTAACCTCAACTTTGGCACAGTGTTTGCATTCCAAGTTACATGTTCTTCATGACATTGCATCAGCATTGTCATGGGTACTACCTTTTCTATGCTCAATAGAAAAGTCATAGCTTTGTAGTCGCTGGCCTTCTGTATTACGGAACTGCAGGAGCCATTTCAACGCTGCGTGATCTGCCCTGGAATCGTTACCCGTCCATCGCCCAGTTGCGACAACACCCCCCTATAGCATATCCAATCGCATCTGTGCCAATAATGGGGCACGCTATTCAATGATTGGAAAACTACTTCTTGCACCTTGTTCCATTCAAAATCTTTATTTTTCTTTGCGAGCTCGTGGAGGCTGTGGGCTACGCTGGCAAACTTTGGTACAAAGTGGCGGTAATATGTGCAGACACTAAGGAAACTTTTTAGTTCATGCAGGTTCTGTGGCCTTTACAGCTTCTATCTTTTCGTTCGACGTGCAGATGCCCTCCGTCGGTACTTTATGGCCCAAATAACTTATTTCCTTTTTAAACAGTGAACACTTTCTTATATCCAGCTGTACTTGTACACAGGGTATTATAACTTTGATTGGATAACGGTTGGTTGCACAGGTATAAAGGAATCGAGATATATATAGATCATCAGTATCGAAAAAAATTTGATTGAGCCATGTCCGTCCGTCCGTCTGTCCGTTAACACGATAACTTGAGTAAATATGCAGATATCTTCACCAAATTTGGTACACGAGCTTATCTGGACCCAGAATATATTAGCGCTGAAAATGAGCGAAATCGGATGATAACCACGCCCAATTTTTATATATATAACATTATGGAAAACACAAAAAACTTCATTATTTAGTAAATAATACACCTAGAATGTTGAAATTTGACATGTGGACTGATATTGAGACTCTGAAAAAAATTTGAAAAAAATTTTAAAATGGGCGTGGCACCGCCCACTTGCGAGAAAATATTATTAATCATAAATCAAAAATCGTTAAACCTAACGACACAAAATTCGGCCAATTCGGTTGCCTTTACTATAGGGAATGCTTTGAAGAAAAATTAACGAAATCGGTTAAGGACCATGCTCACTTTTATATAAAAGACTTTAAAAGGGTCGTGAACGAATAAAATAAGCTATATCTTTGCAAAAAAAGGCTTTATATCAATGATGTTTCACCTCCCAAGTGGATTTATAACTATAAATAGGAAAAACTTCAAATTTTAAAAAATGGGCGAGGCACGCCCTTTTTATGACTAGCAATTTTCTATATTTCGGGAGCCATAACTCGAAGAAAAACTTGCTCAGAATAGAACCATATGTATAT
>JARSSU010025018.1:0-77958 GCA_029619165.1 Eurosta solidaginis
AAAAGGTCTTATTGAAAACAATACTTACATGAAGTAATAATAATACGAAAAGCTAGAAAATAATTAGGTTAGGACCTACCTAGTAGGTACTAGTCATCACACTCCTTATCAATCTATGGCGTTGATCAGACAATTAAATAAAAGCGTTGGACGCGTCATATTTCTACTGATAGTCATAAGTAAAACTAACTGAACCTTAATCAGTAACATTTTTTGAAATTTCGCTCGCCCAACGCTTTTATTTAATTATCTGATCAACGCCATAGATTGATAAGGAGTGTGATGACTAGTACCTAGGACCTACCTAATTATTTTCTAGCTTTTCGTATTATTATTACTTAATGTAAGTATTGTTTTCAATAAAACCGTCCAACTTAAATTTTTTTTAATTATTTTATTTTTAAAAAAGGTTTCGCGCGTAGTGCGTATTGCTTTATTGAACTGATTGCTAATTTTATTGTAGCGAGTGCGAAGCTTCCTACATTGAGATGCTTAGCACATTTTTTGCCTAACTTATTTTTGAACTTATTTTCCTTAATAGATCTCGGGTAATCCAAGGTTTAAGTGCAGAAATTGTTTACGCTGACTCACATTAAGAGTGCATTTATTGACATGCACTTTTAAAGTGTTTAAAAGTATACCATAAGCTGCCGATACGTTACTTTCCGCGTACACGTCTGACCAATTTTCGAGAAGTTTGTTATTCAGCATCGTAAAGTTTACCTTAGAAATCGATTACGAGCGCGCTGATACTGGTTTGCCTGACGTAATACCAGTTAGCTGTACACCAGTCATCGTGTGATCGGTTACTTGCAAGTCCATATTAAGACTTGTACAATTTCACCAAGAATACAAAAATTACTGATTTCGCATTTACCCCTAAAGAGGAATATTCTTCAAGGAATAACGAGATAGGTACAGACAGAAGTCTGTATACCCCCAGGAAAACAAATAGTTCGCCTTTGATATTAATGGAAAGCTGTAACGTATCTGCACTTTTTAAGCTATTACTAACTGACGAGCAGTCAAAGTATCGCGTACAAAAGCTCAACACCTCCTGCACTATAGCTGTCATTGGTATTTGTATTAAAGTTATAATTGGGGATTTTATAATCTCCTACTTCATACGAAAAAAATCCATACTTCAGACAAAAAATATAATATCTGGTTTTATACCTAACGCTTCTATATTACCAACGAATACATCGAAATTTTGTCCAAGACTACGTATATTTTGATGGATACCTAATAATTTGTGAGAATCAGTTGAGGGCGAGTTATTCAAAACATTATTGCTAGCGACGATTGGGTTATCATTAGGCAGAACATCCGAGAACATCTTTAAAAGTAAATATAAAAATTAAGAGAAGAGCTAAAATTAGTTAATTAACTATTAAATGCAAATCATCAAATGTTCTTATACTGATAACCTTCTCATTGTCGGCTTTTTTCATTAGGAAGCTAGATTTTCTAACCATAAATATTTATATCGTTTCTCTTGTTTTAATGTATATGCCGCAGTAACAAAGCTCGAGTAGATCGTGAGAGAACATCGTTTATGTATATTTTATTATTGTTGGAGTCGTCAAATGACTTTGCTGACAGCGAGCGCGATTTTGCTTTTCTTGCGATCATCACTCTCTTCTTGATTGCATTAGATGAGAAATGCACGCAAACTACGTCACGGGCACACGAAGAGTAATTTTTACGTTTAATGCTTTTTACCACGCATTTGTTGATATCTGGAGGCGCGATTGTTACTCCTAATGTGTCCGCAATAATTTTTTGTACACAAGCTTCCGCATTGCTGCTGCACTGTTGTGGGATGCCAGTAATTTCAATTGCATTCCCATAATCTCCATGCTCTTTCCAAATGAGTTTGCTCCCAATACTGTCACCTTTTTCTTAAGTGCTTCATTCTCCTCTTTCAGCGCGCCGAGTGCATTAAAAACATTAGTGTTGACTTCTCTTAGCGCAATTATCTCTTCATATAACAACTGAAGAGTGATTGCTTTGTTACTGCTGTCGGAGTTATCGTTAGGTTGTTGACCCGTGTATTTGTCTATCTGCTGTTTTTGATTATTTGTGTTGGTATTAGACGCAATGTTTCTTTAGCATTGCCTTGACCATTTCCATTACTGAAGTTGCTTTGCGGACAGTTGTTGTTGTTTTTTGGCTTGATCCAAACTTGTAGATGCCAAATATTTTTCCAGCATCGGAGCAGCTTTGGAGGTATTAGCAATTGTGTAAATATATGGTGAATTATTTGTAAATATATAGAGAAAAATTATTTATGTAAATATACATATGTTGAATTATTTATGTATATAGAGAAAAATTATTTAGTAAATATATGTTGAATTATTTATGTAAATAATAGAATTTTATTTTTTTTACTTACCCCTATCTTTAACTGGATTATTATTATGTACAGTTGTGCTATTTGGCCCATTTTGTCTAATTATTTTATAGGGTCCTTCAAATGGTACTTCTAATTTGTCTTTTGTTGCCTACTTTCAAGTAAACATAATCATTCACTGTAAAGTTTGCTTTTTTTACTTTAGTTTGTTTTTCTTTAGCTCTTACTTTGCTTTCTTGTAAATTTTCAGCAACATTGTCATGTGCATATCTAAGCTTTAGCTTTAATTAATTCAAGTAATTGTCTATGTTGTACACTTTTCCTTGGTGCTTACTATTTCATTCGGTAATGCACATAGTTTACCAAATACAAGCTCAAAGGGGGAATACTTCGTTGACGTGTGTGGTGTCGAATTGTAAGAGTACATATAGTATGGGATGAGCTCGTCCCAATTATCCATGATTTTCAGTGTTATTAAATACTCATTCAATACTCTATGGTTTCGTTCAATTGAACCTAACGTCTCATGATGAAATGGAGTTGAATGCACTTTATTTATTTTTAATTGTTTGCATATATTCTTTAGCAACTCATTTGTGAATTCTGTGCCTTTGTCAGTTTTTATTTTTCGCATACACCCATACTTCAAAATAAACTGTTCGACAATTGCCTTTGCAACCGTTATTGCGTCTTTTGTTTCAAGGGGAATTATGACGACAAACTTTGTAAGCTCACACTGTAATGTCAGCATATGAAGGAAATTTTTGGATGGTCGAAGCGGTCCGACCGTGTCAATCACGATTTCTTCAAAAGACGTTGTTGGTGTGTCAGTGACATTGTATTCTTCTTTTGTGTATCGTGTTACTTTTGCTTTTGCGCATTTTTTGCTAGTTATTTACGGGTTTTATTATCATTGGCCTCATGTTTTTCCACACGTATTTTTGCTTAATTTTTGCTAGAATTCTTCTTATGCCGCTGTGGCCACCATGAATTGAGTTGTGGTAGTCCATTATTATTTTGTGCATTAGTTTTTGTGACTCAATTCTTTTTGGCGGTTCGTATAGGATTATATCCAGGCATTGATTTCTATCTCCATGTTTCTGTCGCTAATTGAACATGGTTTTGAATTCAGTTATGCTTATTTTGTCAAATATTTTACTATTCTTTGTAAGCGATAACGTCTTTAAGCCTATATCGCTGGCTTTGTTTAATAGCTTCATCAGAATTGCTTCAACATTCGATACTGAGTTGTCACTATATTCTATAATTAGGTCACCATTTACTGTAATTGTGATATCGTTAAGCTTCGTGCTTTCATCATTTCTATGTCTAAACTCAAGACGTTTTATGCCCCTTATATCAGAAATTGATGTGCATTCCCAAATATGTAGGTGATCAGTCTGCAAATTTGTGTTCGAAGCTCCCATATTCTGTCTTTTTGAATCTTCTTCTTTTTTCTTTGAAGTTTGCAAATTCTTCTTCATTGCCCTGGTTACAATGTTTATTCTGTGCTTGTGAATCATCTCTTTCAGCTTGTCCATGTTAAGCTGAATTCGTGAGAGTGCATCAGCATTAGTGTTCATTTTGCCTTGCTTATATACAATGTCAAAGTCGTAGTCCATCAAATCGACTCGTATTCTCGTCATTTTGGATGAAAGCTTATTGTGTGTGAACAAGCTTACCAATGGCCTGTGGTCTGTGTATACGGTGAACTTTGTGCCGTACAGATAAGGCCTAAACTGATTTATACCCCAATGAATTGCCAATAATTCCTTTTCTATTACTGACTTGTTTAATTCATGTTTGTTTAGGGATCTACTTGCATATGCAATAGGTCGATCTTTCCCAAATTCACCTTGTTAGTACCGCTCCTAGGGCAAAGTTGGAAGCATCAGTAGTTAGTATAAATCGTTTTGAGAAGTCAGGATACGAAAGAATCGGTGGAGAGAGCAGTTTGTCTTTCAACTTGTGGAAGGCTTTCTCTTGTTCGCTGTTCCAGCAGAATGGTTGGTTCTTCTTTAGCAGTGGATTCAGTGGTCGTGCTATTTCTGCAAAATTCTTTATAAATCGTCTGTAGTAATTACAGAATGCTACAAAACTTCTTACTTCATCGGCGTTTCTTGGTTTAGGACAGTTTTCAACTACACTTTGTTTGCTGGGCTCAGTTGTTACGCCTTTATTTGTGATTAGATGGCCCAAGTATGTGACTTTTGGTTTCAAAAATTTGCATTTTGCAGGATTGAGTTTCAAGTTATATTTACTCAATCTGGCTAACACTTTTTCCAAAATTTTGTTGTGCTCATGCAGGTTCTTTCCAAATATTATTACGTCATCTACATAGAGAAATGCCGCGTCAGTAAGTCCGCTGAGCGCAATCGACAACATTCTCTGGAAACTATTTGTCGAGATTTTCAATCCGAATGGCAACCTTTTGAAGTGCCCTTTGCTTGTCGAAAATGCTGTTAGCTTTTTGAAACATTGTCCAATGTCTAATGTGCTGAAGTATTGTGCTCCCTTGAGCTTGTCCAGAACGTCATCCAAGCGGGTTATTGGAAATTTATCATCCACGATCTTTTTGTGCAGTGATCTAAAATCCACCACTAATCGCCATTTTTTATCTTCAGAGCTACCTTTTTTTGGAACGACTAGCAGAGGTGAGTTATAAGGGCTAGTAGAATGCTCGATAACATCATCCCTTAATAGTTTGTCAACTTCTTGTTCAATACCTGTTGCTGAACGTGAGGAATTCTGTAGTTTTTAATATATACAGGTGTTCTATCCGCGAGCTCAATGTGTTGCTTGTATAAGTTATTGGTAGTTAAGTTTTCTTCCTCTAAGTGAAACACATGTTGATATTTTTTGCATATTTGCAATATTGCATTCTTGTCACTATTCGACTCGTAGTCTAATGCTAGTTCATCCCTGACCGTCATGAACCTCTTCTCATTCTCCGTCTGGCAGTTTCGTTTTCCATACTTGTAATAATTTATTCTTCTATGTTGGTTCCACTCTGTTTTAGAATATTCTAACCGCATGTACATTGGTAATGTGATTTGGCTGTCCTTTAGTTGAAGTGTTAGAGCATTCGTTTCGTAGTCAATTTTACATTTGTAATTCATTAGGAAGTCTCTACCTAGAATTCCATCTGCCTCTAACTTGTCTATGTGATGCAGAATGTAGAATTTGTTTTTTATTTTATGATCTTGACAATTGATATCAATTTCAACTGCTTTACTTGCAGTCATTGTGCAATTTGCGATGCCTTTTATCTTGCAAAGTGAGTTTATTGTGGCGACATTCTTTGGAACAACTTTCTCTTTTATAACCGAGATAGCAGCTCCTGAATCAACCAGCAGAGCTACTATCTTCGCATTATCCTGGCTTTTATGAAGTTTGTGGTGCTGCATTCCCCTAGGCCTCCTATGGTCGTTGGTTTTGTGGCTTCAAGTCCTGAAGACTCGGAATATGTGAATTTTCCTTGCCCAAAACGTCCGTTTTGATTTTTGCCATTGTAGTTCTATTGTTCAAGTTCTATTGTTCAAGCTTAGGTTTGAACATGTTCTTATTAGTCGAGCTAGGGGTTATTTCACTTGCGATATGGATTGCTTCTATCAGCTTTTTTGGTCTCGCCGCTGCCACTATTGTCTTGTGCGGCTCTGCCAGCCCGTTTTTGAAGGCCGTTAGACCAATTTGGTCGTTTAATTTAACGATTATTTCTATGTGTTCGCTTCCCTGCTCAGATATTTGAATTTCATTCAAGGAAGCTATCAGATTCTGTATACGAGAAGCAAAGGTGAGGATTGTCCGAGAACCATGTAGAGTTCTATTGATTTCTGCATGCAACCCAGGGCGGTCTTGTTTGATCGGAATGCATCTTTAAGAACTGCTTTCAACGTTTGCAAGTTGTGAGGTGTTACTTCCGTCAAGATTTTATTTTTCACCTGTTCCGCCAATTTTGTGGCTAGTACAAATTTGATAAGGATCGTTTTTTGAGCTGATCCGCAAGAGTATCATGGTAGAATTCTATCAGCCCTAAGGAATAGTAGAGATCTTTAAAGTCCCCATTGAATGTTGGGATGACTTTAGCGGCTGTTACCAGATCAAAACTTGACATCGTTGCTGAATTCGCTAGTGTTTTATCAATCGGTTTTATTACTTCTTTTGATGGTAAATCCCGAACGTATTCTTCGTCAAGCGAATTTCCCTCCTCGAGCTTTTCAGTACTCATTCACAATGACAATTCTAACTAAAAGCTTTCAAGAAGTTTCTATACCTAATTTTCATTTGCCGGATGTCTAAACGTCCTTAAAAGTTTCGATTCCTAGTTTTCGTTTCGCAGGATCGCCATGTAGGGGACCTAGCCTACTGAATCAGGATTGAGTCAAGTGTTACCCTAATTCTCCTATGTAGGACCTGAAGTTTGGATTTGAGTATTATCTTAGCTCTCCAGCCGCACTTGTCCGAGCATTAAAATGCACGCTTTGATTCCTGAATAAAGACAACCACCAGGTTTAAGTCTGTAGTCAAGAATGATTTATTTTGGCTCATCGCCAGCTTTTATATGTTTACAGTGAAGTTCTTAATCCTACTCATGCATACAAATTGCTTAATTGCTAAATTGAACTTTACAGTATTTTTCATATTCGATATCCGCTTGAAATACATACAAATGCTTAATTGCTAATTGTTTCTGAAATAAGTGTGCCACTTGTAATGCAATCATATATTGCTAAAGTATGCAATGCGATCACACATTGTTGAGCTATGTGTCACAGATGGCTCATAAGTAAAGCTATGCAATCGAGACATCAAACCTGTTGACTCAGCAATATGTATCGCGTGCATTAGTGTGGTCAGGCACACTACAATGTCCTTAAGATGAACAGAAGGGATATATTCAGAGCAGTTGTGGTGCTGGCGGGGCATTGGACAAATGTGGGTACATGCGGCACGGATGGGACTGGAACACAATACCTCCTGTCGCAGCTGAAAGCGTCCGGAGGCGAAGAAAACGGTAAAGCATCAGCTGTGCGAATGCCCAGCACACTGTCGAAGCAGAATAAAGTTTCTTGGAAAGCCCTTTTCCGAAAGCCTCCCAGAACTCAAGGATGTTAGGCCGGGAGAGCTTCTCAAATTTATAAACTCCACAGGATAGATATAGCGGGACGACTTTCCCTGAGGCGGTTGAAAATGTTTATTAGTCTCTTTACAACACCCTTTCATTGGTTAACTCACGAGTTTGTGGTATCAAAATGGCGCATGAGCGCTAATTAGAGTCAATTGGGACTCGCCACTCCAACCAACCAACAAACCATTACATCTCAACTGGAAGAACAGAAGACATATATGGCATCCCAACTAGAATTCCAGGGGAACCGTATAACAATCGAGATGGAAACACAACTAAAAGATCATGAGACACGTATAACAGTACAAATTGAAGCACAAGAGGCACGTATATCCGAAATTTCAGCACAGGTATCATCACAGATCTCTGCACAACTGGAAGTGCGTATGGAAGAGAAACTAACACAGTTTTAGGAAGAGTTCAGTGGTCGACAAGATAAAATGGAGGCCGAAATTGATGTTTTAAAAGAGCTTATTCAGGAGTTACAATTGAACCGTTCAATCACTTCAACATGTTCTCTGAAGGTAAAATCCCCAACGTTTGATGGTTCTCTTCCTTTCCAGGTATTTAAGCTCCAATTCGGGAAGACGTCAGCAGTGAACAACTGGAATGCCGAAGATAAAGTTGCTGCACTGTTCGTGGCATTGAAAGGGCCTGTAGCTCTTACAGACTTCCAGAGGGCGAACGAAACAGTTATGAATCATTGATGGCCGCAGTGGAAAAGCGATACGGAACTGAGCATAGGAGACATATATACCAAATGGAGTTACTGAACCACTTCCAGGGGGCTGGTGAAACATTGCAAGAGTTCGCGGCGGACATTGAAAAATTGGCTCACCCTGCAAATGCGGACACGCCTGTGGAATACACTGAGAGAGTTAAAATTCAATCTTTCACAAATGAAATTCGGGATCTCGAAACGAAGCGAGTGACATACGCACACCCAAAACCTACATTCGCAGAAACGGTATAATATGCTCTGATTCAGGAAACAGCATCGCTTCTGTGTAAGCCAGCTTTCAAAGCACGCCGTGTGGAAGTAGAAAGGCCAAACTGGGTGAACACAATATTGGAGGCACTGTAAGGATTGCAAAAGCGGAGTGAAAGAGTTATCAAATGCTTCAAATGCGGGAAGCCAGGTCACATTGCACGTCATTGCGGCTTTAACCCTAGTAGTTCCAACAGCATGGGTTATCTTAAGTACAGATGTAAGCCAGATGTAAAGATCAAGAGCTAGTTCCAGCTGTTGAATGTCCCGTTATCTCTGTATCACAAATCGGAAGAAAGTCGAACAGTCTTACCGTAAGAGGATATGTGGATGGCAAGGAGCGTTTACTGACTATATATACGGGCGCATCTAATTCCATAATCCAATCTGATTTGGTGAACAGGAGAGTAAAGCCATTACATGAAGCAAGATTGCGTACGGTCACTGGCGAGTATAACCAATTCAAGGGAGAAGTGGTATTTGAAGTCTCAATTGTAAAGGTCACGGTTCTTCACAAATTCGCTGTGGCAGAGATCGTTCATGAAGTAATATTGGGAGTGGACTTCTTAGTTAACCATGGCATCAGGACCGACATGCAAAGAAGTATTATGCGCTATAAGAACAAGGATAAGCCACTTAACTTCAGTTTGGTGACAGGGTTCAGCAGTAAGCAAGTGCTGGTGGAGGAGATTCGACAAAGACTACAAAAGTCGATGGCAGTAGATCGGGAAAAGGTTGATGGAAAGAATGGGCCAAACAAATTAAAACCGAAGGTACCTTGGAGAAAAACACTGGCATTGACAAACCCAAATGGACGCGCTAAAACGAATGAAAGAATTTCCCAGAAAGAATAAGAGGATGGTTTCAAGCCAGGGCGCACTACTGTTGTGAAACGTCAAAACGATACTGATTATGCAAAACCAATCCGTCAAGCTCAATCTCTACGAAGTATTTCATTGGCCAAACTACAGAGTAGTAAGATGAAACACAGGTACGACAACAAGCGGGAAGGTTTCCTGGAGGGAGGTATGGTAGTGTTATACAATCCTCACCGGCGGAAACGTGTGCCATCAAAATTTCAATGTAGCTAAAAGGCCCGTACAAAGTTATGACGCGTATCAGTGATGTCATGTACCGCATTCAAACAATTGGGAAACCACGAAATAGAAGGGTGATTCATTTGGAGAGGCTAGCAGTGGTTGTATCAAGAGATATGTCTGATCGGGACGATCAGAGATTCCAAAAGTTCTAAAGGTGGTGAAACGTCTAGATCTTAGGAGAAATATGCGAACGAAGCAACAGATAGTATAAAAGCAGCGCAAGCTAAGGAATAACTAATCAGTTTAATTTAAACACGCTTTTGTGAAGTACGTGATATTGAAATATAATTGCAATACTCCCAAAGTAGGCCAAATAAAGACCATTTTGCAATACTGAATATTGAAGTTATTTATTCGACAGTTCAGCGATTCGAACATTAGCAGAAGGTGTATAAATATCAGAAATCCCCAAAATTCAATTCAAATTCAATATTAATGACGTTGGAGATCAACTCGAAAACTTTTAATTTTACAAAATTTCTCAAAGGTTGGATAGTGATTGGAGAATGAAGTTGGATATCAACTCGAGAACTATCTGGTTTAAGAATAATTAAATAATGATGGTGGATATCACTTCCGGAACTAGATATATGTATATTTCGCTGCAGAATTTGTTTCCCATGTTTGTTGGGTAAACAAAATCCAGCTGTTGCCGTATCTACAAATTATTTAGATAATAAAAAAACCAAAAAAAACACAAAAAAGCCTACCCCCAAACGCGGCCTTAAACTGTGACTGAAAAACTGTTCAGTAGTTTAACTGGAGTTTAAATTTGACTAGAGTTTAAGCAAACTTAGTTTAAGTTTAGCTCAAACAACTACTGAGAAACAGGGCCGTAGCCTAACAGTTATTTGCGTTCATTCGAAATGGCGTCGAATATACCCAACAAGCATTTGGGCTTGAGTACCATAAGAGCACATGTTGATAACTAGCATACCTCTAAAATCTCAAGAGTTGTTACGAAACATTGGCTCAACATGAGAATCAAAGTGTAATCAGCAAAAGAGGGAATTTTTTATAAAGCGAAAAATGCTATTACTTAAGTTAAATATTGGTAGTTCCCAACTTGTGCTTATTTGATTGCACTCAAGTGTAAGATTCCAATACTACAATATTGTAACGAATTTACTGAAATTCCCCTTATTTGCAACCTTCTACTAACGTTCGAATCACTAAATTGTTGAATAAATAACTCCACTATTCAATAATGCCAAATGGTCTTTATTCAAGTACTTCACAATACTACTACTTCTCGATAGATAGCGTGCTTAAATCAAACTCATTCGTCGTGCCTCAGCTGTACTGTTTTATACTGTGCGGTTTCCTCGTTGACATATTTCTAGGCGCTTCTATTTCCAGAACTTACTAGTTAGTTATCAGCTATAAAATTACCAGCTATAACTGCGTTTATAGCTTCTCATATATGTGAGTGATACTTGCACAAATTATTGCCTACATTTGGGAGTATCTCAGATATATGCATGTGTTTGTGCGTTGCTCTCCGCTGCTTATATAGACGTATGTATAGACATGATGATTCGTTTATGTAGATACAAGTGTCTGCCTGCTTTATTGTTGAGGCTTCGTTCACTTAGCATCAGACTGCTGATATGAGTATCACTTGGTGTCACTAATATTCGTCACACTGCCCTCCACCTAAGTCTGATCGTCCCGATCAGACAAATATCTCGATCTAAACGCTGCCAGCCTTTCCAACTGAACGACTTTCATTTTGGTGCGTGGTTTGCCAATGGTTTGTATGCGGTACACTACATCGTTCATCCATTTTACAACTTTGTATGGGCCTTCCCAGTTACACTGCAATTTCGGGGACAAACCTTTTTTTCGTTGTGGGATGTATAACAGCACCAAATCTCCTTCCTCAAAACCTTCCGAATTAATTGCTTTATCGTATCTGGCTTTCATCTTGTCACTCATAATCTTTGCTCGTTGCCTTACCAGATCGTAAATCTCTCTCAGCTCTTTTTTTAAGACACCTGTGGATTTCTTGACATTTCTCTACGTATCGGCATCTATCCCAAACTTCAAATCAGCTGGCAGTCGAAGGTCATTGCCAAAAATTACCTTTGCGGGAGTTTGGCCCGTTATCTCATGCACTGCCGATCGGTAAGCCATCAAGAATAATGATATGTATGTATCCCACTCCTTATGGTACTTGTCTACTACTTTCCTTAAATGCTCCTCCAAGGTTCTAATGAAACGTGCCACTATACCATCGGACTGAGGATGCAATGCAGTTGTCCGTGTTTTTCGAATGCCCAATAATTTACACATTTCCTGGAACACAGCTGATTCGAAATTCCTGCCTTGGTCAGAATATAACACCATTGGTACACCATACCTTGCAACCCAATTGTTTATAAACACTTCTGCTACTCTTTCCGCTTCTTGATATGGGATTGGGTACACCTCTGGCCATTTGCTGAAATAATCCATAACCACAAGTACATATTTGTTTCCACAGTTGCTAGTAGGAAATGGACCTACGACATCCATAGCGATCCTTTCAAATGGCGCACCTGAGTTATATTGCTTCATCTGGCCATGACTTTGGGTTTTGGGCCCTTTCGCTCTGCTGCAAATCTCGCAGTTGGCAATCCACTCAGTGGCCGACTGACGGCAACCAACCCAATAGAATCTCTGTTTAATCTTCTCGAGCGCCTTCGTGATTCCAAGATGACCTCCGCCTGGACCATTATGCAGCTCGCTGAGCACGTCAGGAATCCTGTTTCTGGGAACAACTATCAGTTTCTTCTTGCATTGACCGTCCTCACTCTCCCATTCTCGATGCAAGCAACCGGATATCAATTCTAAACTGTTCCACTGTGCCCAATATGATTTCGCAATGTGACTCTCTGCTGACATCTCCTCTCTATTTGGTCTTTCGTTCCAGTATGTTCTAGCAGACACTTCGTTAGTTGTTCCTTGTCCCATTCATCCGTAGAGGTTATAGTCATTAGCCGGACATCTATAATGTCTTCTTTAGCCTCAGCCTTTGAACAGTGCTTGCATTCCAAACTACATGGTCTTCGTGACATTACATCAGCATTTCCATGGTTACTACCTTTTCGATGCTCAATAGAGAAGTCATAGCTTTGTAGTCGCTCGATCCACCGTGCCAATTGTCCTTCCGGATTACGGAACTGCAGAAGCCATTTCATTGCTGCGTGATCTGTCCTGACGCGGAATCGCTGTCCGTAGAGGTATTTATGAAAATGTTTAATGCACTCTACCAATGCCAACAGCTCTCTCCGTGTAACGCAGTAGTTCCTCCCTGGGTTTTCAATTGAACGGCTATAATATGCAACTACCTTCTCCTGTCCATCAACCAGTTGTGACAAAACGCCTCCTATAGCATATCTACTCGCATCTGTATCTAGAATAAATGTTGCTCCTGGAATCGGATATGCCAACATTGGGGCAGTTCACAAACGCTCCTTCAATGTTTGGAAAGCCACCTCTTGCTCCTTTTTCCTTTCTCCATTCAATGGAGGCTATGGGCTACGCTGGAAAAGTTTGGTACAAATCGGCGGTAATATGTGCACATCCCAAGGAAACTTCTCAATTCATGCAGGTTCAGTGGTCCTGGCCAATAATTTACTGCTTTTTTAAAATTTTTTTTTGTGAAAAATACCTAATGCACCATAATTGCTGCTGTCGCAGCAACCGTGTGTCCGTAGACTAAAAAGCAACCCCGTTTTGGAACCGTCGCCCACCCCGGTACCACTTTCGCATTACTTCAGGTGGCGTTCCATATTTCTCATTTTTTAAGAGCCTACTGTTGTCCTTGCATCCAGGTTCCCGCTATTTGCTCTGAATGTTGATTTAATCGCCACTGCTTCGCATGCGCATTTCTCTGCGCTCCCTCTCAGCATCCATCAGGCGTGTCATTACTATAAATGCCATTTTGCTCACTGCAGTCCAGCACTCTTTCCTTTTGTACATTTGTGATACTAAATTTCTCGTGGCAGGTTCCTCCCCAAAGACTCCATGCAAGGCGAGTCTTTCCTCGTGGAAACGGGGGCAGTGGAACACGACGTGTTCTGCGTTTTCTAACTCCGTGGTACACATTGGGCAATGAGGATCTTCCTCTATCCTACGCTTCCATAAATAACCTTTGAAACCGCCATGTCCACTCATTATCTGCGTGAAATGGTAGTTCAGTTCGCCGTGCTTCCGCCCATTCCATTGAGCTACGTTCCAAACTACGCTGAAGGTCCAACGCCCTTTACTTGAGGCCTCCCACCGTTCTTGCCACTTAGCTATTGTTTGTGTCCTTGCTCTTTTCTTGGCTTCTTCAGATGGTCGCTCGATATTAGTGTTATACAGATCGGCCATTTCGCTTGCCAGTAAGTCCACTGGGATTTTCCGGGTTAGAACCAGGATAGAGTCGTCTGACACCATCCGATAAGCATTTGCCATTCTTAAAGCAGCCAGTCGGTATGCTGCTAATATATATGTTTGATGGGTCCGTTTAGATCCATACCACACTGGTGCTGCGTATAGTATTATTGAGCTGGTTACCGTGGACAATAGCTGACGTGTAGCTTCGCTCGGACTACCAATGTTAGGCATTATTCGCATAAGTACTCCATTAACTTTGGTAACTTTCTCCCCCACCGCTGTGAAGTGCTCTTTGAAAGTTATCTTAGAGTCAATGTGCACTCCTAAGTATTTTAGAGAATCCTTTGAAGTGATTTGATGATCACCGACAGTTGAGACTAACTCGTTCGCCGACCGTTTGGAGCTTACTAATACCACTTCTGTCTTTTTGTTAGCCAACTCCAGTCCCGTATTGGTCAGCCATTCCTTTATTCTTGCTATGGCGTCATTACATAATGCTTGAACCAGGTCCAGTTTCTTGACCACTACTACCACAATTTGCGTGTTTTCTGGTAGATCAATCTTTAGCACCCCGTAATACATTACATTCCAAAGCGTTGGTCCGAGGCCAGATCCCTGTGGGACGCCTCCAGTGATTTTGTACTCTTTTGCTCCTTGATCCGTGTCAAAAAGAAGTACTCTGTCTTTAATATAGCTACCTATTATTCTGAGTAAGTAAGCTGGTGTGCCGAAGCTTTGCAGCGCTGCCATTATCTGCATCCAGTTCGCAGTGTTAAAAGCATTCTTGATGTCCAACGTAATCAGTGCACAGAACATCCTTTTATTTTGGCCTCCAGAGATAGCTTCTCTAGCTATATTGACGACTGTTTGTATTGCATCTACGATGGATTTTGATTTGCGAAATCCATATTGATTATTCGATAAGCCACCTGGTCTTTCTAGAGCCAGCTGTAGGCGCTCACTAATTAGACGCTCGAAAATCTTTCCTAGGGAATCCAGCATACAAAGTGGCCTATATGAGGATGGTTGCTCCGGCTGTTTACCACGTTTCAGCAATAGGACAAGTGTTTGTCGTTTCCACGGGCGAGGGAGCACGTCTTCTTGCATACAGGCATTAAGAAATCAGTAAATAATGTAGCCCTAGTTGTGTTCGCGGCTTTAAGGACTATGTTTGGTACTCCATCGGGTCCTGGGGATTTGTTATCAGCAACTCTTTTTGCAGCGTCCAGCACCTCTTGCTCTGTAATTTGCGGAATTTCCGTACTTTCTAGATCCTCGCTTGGATAAGTCAAGCGATCTTGCGCCGGGAAAAGTGTTTCAACAATAGTATTCATCAGTATCGGGCGCGTAGGTTGCTGTGATATCGGTCCTTTAACTTTGTCCATCACAGTTGTGTAGGCTGATCCCCAAGGATCTAGGTCGACATTATCCAGCAGTTCTCTAAAGCATAACTTCTTGCTCTTTTTTATGGCATTTTTAAGTGCCTTTCTTTGTGCAACATAGGTGCTGTGTAACTCCGCATATCGTGGTGATGAGCGTGCCCTCTGCGCTATTCTTCGTGATTTGTGACATTTTCTACGCTCTTCCGCAATTTCGTCATTCCACCAATATACCGGAGGGCGCTGGGCTTTTCCGCGACTTCTGGGCATGGCAGCATCACATGCCATACATAGCGACTTAGTGACTATGGCGTCCTTCCAGATAATATCAAATATTTGTGGGTCGAAAAGGTGCTGTTTCCATTTCCTACTTTGTCGATGTTTTGCTGCTACCATTCGTGGAGTTTCGAGCAGCTCTACGCCAATAGCTTTATGGTCGTTGTGTGTGTAGACGTTGCTTATGGACCATTTTACTCGTCTTGCTATTTCGTTGCTAGCGAAGGTGAGATCTATAATGGATTATATGGTACATGTATCGAAGGTATATATTCCTGGTTCATTTAGGAGTTCTAACCTCAAAGAAGTAAGGCCTTCGAGAAAAACTCTCCCTCTTTTGTTGGTTCGTCTACTTCCCCACACAGATGACCATGCATTGAAGTCTCCACACACTAAAAGCGGGTGTTTACCTCGTGCTTCAATGGTGATCCCGTATATCATGTCTTTGAACTCGGCGATGGTCATGCTCGGAGGGGCATAGACACTGAAGACGTATATACCGTTGATTTTTGCTACCGTTGGCGTCATATTTTCCTGTGGGAGTAATTTCCCTGGTGCCCAAATTGAGGCTTTCCCTGCCGAATCTGATTGCCAACTCTGCTCCTGGCGATTTTTGTATTGTTCAGAAAGTATCACTATGTCATATCCTCCTTAATAGACTGTTTGGGATAATAGCTCTTGGGCTGCCTCGCAATGGTTTAAATTGAGCTGCAATACCCTCATGAGACAGTCATTTTGCTGCCCTCTCGTTGTGGGCATTTAAAACTGCCTGCTGAATGTTGTCCCCCACATAGCGCGCATTTCGGTGCGTTTTCGCAACTTGCAGCCTTATGACCTTCCTGACCGCATTTCCTGCATAGGCTAGACCTATCTACAGTCTCCTTACATTTCTGAGCTATATTCCCGTAGCACCAGCACCTATAACAGCGTTTCTCTTGCTTGAGCTCTCTAATTCGGCAGGAAACCCATCCTACCCGGATCCTTTCCATACACATGTCCTCTGTCAATAAGAGTGTTTGATCTTCTTCCAATTTGCGAGATAGAGATTATGGGACATTCAATTGAGCGAGCCAGCTGCCGCCCCTTGCGGCTGACTCGCTTTAGTTTAACGATTGAGTGGACTTGGATATTTGCTCATCTCCTTCAGCTCTGCGTTTACGTCCACCCACATTTTTGGAACTATTAGGACCGGTGCTGCAATGACGTGCAATGTGGCCTGGATTGCCGCATAACTCCAGAGTTTTTCTGTTGTGACCCCTTCAGTGCTTCCAAAATTGTGTCTACCCAGTCTGGCCTTTCCACTTCCACGCGATGAGCTTTGTACGCTGGCTTACTCAAAAGTGAGGCTGTTTCCTGAGTCAGTGCATGCGATACCGTTTCAGCAAATGTCAGTTTTGGATTCGCATATGTAGCTCGATTCGTTTCACATCTCGTATGCCATTTACGAAGCTCTGGATTTTTACCCTCTCGGGCTATTCCACGGGTGCGTCGGCATTTGCTAGATGGGCCAGCCTTTCGACATCCGACGCAAACCCCTGCAAAGTCTCGTTAGCTTTTTGGTAGCGGTTTTGCAATTCTATTTGGTAGATCTGTTTCCTGTGTTCGCTTCCGTACCGTCGTTCTACAGCAGCCATCAATGCTTCATAACTGTTACGTTCGTGCTCTGAGATGGTCTGTAAGATCTCAGCAGCTGGTCTTTTTAAAGCCACGAACAGTGCCGCAGTTTTATCTTCCGCATTTCAGTTGTTCGCTGCTGACGTCTTCTCAAACTGGAGCTTAAATACCTGGAAAGGAACAGAACCATCAGACGTTGGGGATTTTACTTTCAGAGTAGACGTTGAAGTTATTGGACGGTTCAATTGTAACTCCTGAATACGATCTTTTAAAGCATCTATCTCGGCCTCCATTTTATCTTGTCGACCACTGAACCCTTCCTGAAACTGCGTTAGTTTCTCTTCCATACGCGTTTCCAGTTGTGCAGAGATCTGTGATGATACCTGTGCTGAAATTCGTGTCGACATTTCTGGTATACGTGCCTCTTGTGCTTCAATTTGAGATGTTATTTCTGACGACATTTCTGAGAGACGTGTCTCCTGTGATTCCAGTTGGGTTGCCATATATGTCTTTTGCTCTTCCAGTTGTGATGACATATTTGTGGATATTTGTGACGACATTTCTGAAATGCGTACCTCCTGTGCTTCCATCTTGGATGTTAAACGTGTCTCCTGTGATTCTAGTTGAGATGCCATACTTTCAGTTATACGTGTTTCCTGGGTTTCCATCTTTGTCGATATCTGTGATAACAAAACTAATATCGCATTATTCTCGCCGCTTGCGACTGGACTCGGACTTCCGTTCTTCTCTTCCGTTTTTGTTGTTGATTCTTCCACATCAGGATAAAAGACATACTCGTCCACATCAATTCCTTGCGACGCCATTACCTCTCGTAGTCGTGCTTGAAGTTCGATCTTATTGCCGGTTGTATTCAATCCACGGTTCTCCAACTCCCTTTTCATGGCTTTAAATCACTCAACTTTGCCATGTCTAAGTTGTATTCAAAATCTTCGGAATTTATTCAACAATTCCTCTTCTGACACCAATCGTAACGAATTTAATGAAGTTCCTCTTATTTGCAACCTTCTACTAACGTTCCAATAATAAACTGTTGAATAAATAACTCCACTATTCAATAATGCAAAATGGCCTTTATTCAAGTACTTCACAATACTACTACTTCTCGACAGATAGCGTGCTTAAATCAAACTCATTCGTCGTGCCTCAGCTGTACTGCTTTTATACTGTGCGGTTTCCTCGTTGACATATTTCTAGGCGCTTCTATTTCCAGAACTTACTAGTTAGTTATCTATCTATCTATATTCTATATATATATATAATTCAAATTATGTATGTATGTATGCAGGTATAGATCGAGTAGCGTCCTAAACGGATCGACCGATCTCAACCAAATTTGCACAACCTACTAGAAACCTTCCAGAGATGGTCATAGGCTAAAAATAATTTCCATACAAATGGAATTTTTGATAATGCATAACTCTGAAGGTATCCATGCTAGAAGATTGAAATTCTGTAAGGAGTTAAATGAGGTCAATCCCTAACACCACCAAGAAAATGTGGGGTGGGGAAGAAGGGCGCGTGGCACCTCCCATTCAAATGGAATATATCATATTGCATACCTCTGGATGTAGTAATGGTAGGATAGTGAAAATTGGTAAGGAGCTATATGACGTTAAGTCCTAACACCTCCAGTAAAATGTGGAATTGGGGAAAAGGGGGCGTGTCACTTTCTTAAAATGGGCTTTTCAGAACTATGATTGCCGTACAAACTTAGGTTATTATAACAGCTAAAGTTTGACTACAGAGTTGTTTGGCTGTTATTCCTTTTGGATGTGTTTAGTAATCTTCCGCCGCAAATTTTTTTGTTAACTTCAGTCTATCCGCATCTTCTATCTATCTTCTAATCTAATATCTAATAACTAATCTAATATTTATTATAAATGGGAAAGTTTGGAAGTTTGGATGTTTAGATGTTTGGATGTTTGTCCAGACGTTTGTCTTTGTGACTCCACCCGGTCCCCTCCTCCCACTTCTCTCCCCCTATGTTATAAAATCTATAAATTGTTATAACTCAATATACATTTTCTCCTAAATCAATAGTTTTTGGTATCTGGCACATACAGATCGAGATCTAAACAATTTTGGAAAAACGAGCAGTGGTCCTCTCCTTCTCCTCCCGTTATCCGCCCTCCTTCAATTGTTTTTATTAGCACGCTTTTATTCGCTTTACCTGAATGTTTTATTGTTACTCTTCATTCGCTCCAACGCGCCTCCTGCCTTATTAACATGGTTTTATAATTAGCTTCACCTTATTTGTAATCCCGTTAGGGCAATATCGAAACCCTTCCGGGATCATTTCTGGATGGTTTTCGGGATCCGCCCGGGATCCCGCCGGAGTCATTTCGGGATTTTTTCGGGACTATTTCGCTACTATTTCGCGATCATTTGGGGACCCTTCCGGCATCATTTCTGGATGGGTTTCGGGATCGCGTCGGGGCCATTTCGTGGCTATTTCGGTATCATTTGGGGTATCTTCCGTCATCATTTCTGGATGGTTTTCGGGGTCCGTCCGGGATCTCGTCAGGGTCATTTCGGAACTTTTTTTTACTAATACGGGATTATTTGGGGACCCTTTCGGCATCATTTCTGGATGGTTTTCGGGATCCGTCCAGGATCCCGATCGGGGGTCATTTCAGGACTTTTCGGAATCATTTGGCGTACCTTCCTTCATCATTTCTATATGGTTTTGGGGATCCGTCCGGGATCCCGTCGGGGTCATTTCGGAACTTTTCGCGACTAACACGGGATCATTTGGGGACCCTTTCGGCATCATTTCTGGATGGTGTTCAGGATCCGTCCGGGATCCCTTCAGCGTCATTTCGGGACTATTAGGGGATCATTTGGGGACATTTCCCGCATCATTTCTGGACAGATTTGGGGATCCGTCCTGGGATCCCGTCAGGGTCATTTCGGGCCTATTAGGTGATCATTTGAGGACCTTTCCGGCATCATTTCTGGTTGGTTTTCGGTATCCGTTCGGCATCCCCTCGGGGTCATTTCGGGACTTTTTTGGGATCATTTTGGGTCCCTTCCGTAATCATTTCTGGATGGCTTTCGGGATCCCGTCGGGGCCATTTCGGGGCTATTTCGGTATCATTTGGGGTATCTTCTGTCATCATTTCTGGATGGTTTTCGGGATCCGTCCGGGATCTCGTCGGGGTCATTTCGGGACTTTTTCTCGAATAATACGGGATCATTTGGGGACCCTTTCGGCATCATTTCTGGATGGTTTTCGGTATCCGTCCGGGATCACGTCTGGGTCATTTCGGGACTATTTCGGGATCATTTTGGGTACCTTCCGGCATCATTTCTAGATGGTTTTCGGTATCCGTTCGGCATGCCGTCGGGGTCATTTCGGGACTTTTTTGTGACTAATACGGGATCATTTGGGGAGCCTTTCGGTATCATTTCTGGATGGTTTACGGGATCCGTACGGGATCCCGTCAGGGTCATTTCGGGATTTCTTCGGGATCATTTCTGGATGGTTTTCGGTATCCGACCGGGATCCCGTCGGGGTCATTTCGGGACTAATTCGGGGCTAATGCGGGATCATTTGTGGACCCTTCCGGCATCACTTCTGGATGGATTTCGGGATCTGTACGGGAACCCATCAGGGTAATTTCGGGACTATTTCGGGATTATTTGGGGACCCTTTAGGGGTCATTTCATGACTTTTCTGTATTATTTGGGGATCATTTGGGGACCCCTCCGGCATCAATTCTTGATGGTTTGCCGGATCCACCAGGGTCATTCCGGGACCATGTTGGGTTCATTTTGGGACCCTTCCGAAGTCATTTCTGGATCCGTCCGGGATGCCGTAGGAGTCATTTCGAGATTTTTTTTGTTACTTTCTCAGGATAGTTTTGGGACCCTTACGGGATCAAATCTGGATCAGTGCGGGATCCCATCGGGGTCATTTCCGAACTATTTCCGGACTTTGGGACCCTTCCGGAATCATTTCTGTATGGTTTTCGCGATCCGTCGTGGACCCCCTCAGGGTCATTTCGGAACTTTTTCTGGACTATGTCGGGATAATTTAGGAACCCTTTTTGGATGGTTTTTGAGCTCCGTCCGGGAGCCCGTCAGGGTCATTTCGAAACTGTTTCGGGATCATTTTGGTACCCTTCAGGGATCATTTCTGTGTGATTCTCTGGATAAGTCTATAATCGTGTCGTTGTAATTTCGGGTTGTTTTGGGACTATTCCGGGAACTTTTGGAGACCCTTCCGGGGCATTTCTGGATGGTTTTCGGGATCCGTCCGCGATAGCGTCGGGTCATTTCGTGGCTTCTTCTGGATAATTTCGGGATCATTTGGTTATCAGCTCCTTTAGTTCTTTTTTTACTCAATTACAAAAATAAATGCATTAGACAGAAAAATTTTTTTAAACAGATAACTTGATAAGCAGGCTAACGTGAATAGCATATATATTTCATTTTCTCCTTGTGGACGGGCCGCGGGTAAAGGCTAGTATTATATTATAAATGGGAAAGTTTGGATGTTTGGATTTCCAGACGTTTGTCTTTGTGCCTCAATCACGCAAGAACGGCTACACTGATTTGGATGAAATTTGGCACACATATAGCCAGTAGTCTAGAAGGATCTACTAACAATATATTTTCCAAAAGCGGGGCGGTCCCCGCCCCCTAGTACGTTATATTTAATTATTTATTTTTTCGTCTTTGTGACTGAATCACGCCAGAACAGCTACACGGATTTTGATGAAATTTGGGACACAGGCAATAGTCTACTAGCGACATTTTTTTTCGAACATGGAAAGGGGGGTGGGGTCCCACGACCCCTTCGAACAATTACTTTTTAATAATTTTTACACATTATAATTTTACGTATACTGGCCTTCATCAATATTACAAACTCAATGGGTCAAATAAGTCGAGGGCTTACAACGTGAGCAGTGACACTCTCCGCCCCCTTCACCCGCCTCCCCCTCCCCCTTATCTCCCCCTCTGGTGTAAAATCTATAAATTGTTATATATTTTCTCCTAAATCAATAGTTTTTGGTATCTGGCACATACAGATCGAGATGTAAACAATTTTGGAAAAACTATCAGTGGTCCTCCCCTTCTCCTCCCGCCATTCACCCTCCTTCAATTGTTTTTATTAGCACGCTTTATTAGTTTTACCTGCATGTTTCTATGTAACTCTTCAGTCGATCCAACGCGCCTGCTGCCTTATTAACATGGTTTCATAATTAGCTTCACCTATTTTTAATCCCGTTAGGGTCATATCGAGACCCTTCCGGTATCATTTCTGGATGGTTTTTCGGGATCCGTCCGGGATCCGCCGGTGTCATTTTGGGACTTTTTCGAAACTATTTCGAGATTATTTTGGGACCCTTCCGGGATCATTTCTGTATAGTTTTTCGGGATCCGTCCGGGATCACGTCGGGTTATTTTGGAATATTTTCGGTACTATTCCGGGTTTCTGGATCCGTCCGCATCGCGTCGTGGTATTTTGGGGATCATTTGCGTACCTGGGAGCCCGTCGGGGTCAGTTTGGAACTTTTTTGGGACTATTTTCGGGATCGTTTTGGTACCCTTCAGGCATCATTTCTGTGTGGTCTGTCCGCGTTAGCTTCGGGGTCATTTCGTGGCTTTTTCTGGATAATTTCGGGATCATTTGGGGATCCTATCAGGTTATCAGCTCATTTAGTTTTTTTTTACTCAATTACAAAAATAAAATGCATTAGACAAAAAAAAACAGATAACTTGATAAGCAGGCTAACGTGAATAGCCCATATATTTCATTTTCTCCTTGCGGACGGGGCCGCGGGTAAAGGCTAGTATATATATAAAGGTAAAATTATGAATGTTTGTATGTAGGTATAAATCGGGTTGCGTCCTAAACCGATCGTCAGATCACAAATAAATTTGCACAACCCACTAGAAACCTTCCAAGGATGGTCATAGGCTAAAAATAATATCCATCTTAAAAACTTAGGTTATTTCAACACGTAAAGCTTTATTGGGTTTGGCTGTTATTCCTTTAGTATTCTTTTGTGTTATCTTTGTGGTTGGTATTTTTGGATACGCATTTCTGTTTAATTTTATATTAATTGATGTAATTTTAAGGTTTCATGATCATCCCAAAGGTGGTGCTGTCCTGTTACTTGCTGGAACAGCCACAGTTGAAGTAAATGCGTGCTTTTTCGTCTATAGACGGCTTTACGTACAAAAATTCATTTTGGCGGAAACACTTCAGCAGCAGCTTTTGCTAAACAACTTCTTGAAATTAATTATGGCAAAATTCCTATTTCTATACTAACAGATTTGATTTCTTTTCCTGCAAATTTTTGACAAATTATGACATCACCTGAAGCTTTAATAGCTAATGTTTCTTCCAAATATTGAATCTATCTTTACAAACTATAAATGGCTTTGAGAAAATGCATTTTAGGCGCCTTAAAATGAGGATGTTAATATCACTAGACCAAGATAACTTGTATATTTGTTTTTTTTTATTTCATTTGAATTTTTTTGAACTCATTAGAGATTTTTTTTGGTTAATTTTAATCACTATTTCATTACATTGAATCTGTTTAATTTGAGTTTTAATTTACATTGAATCTGTTTATTTGAATTTACATTGAATCTGTTTAATTTGAATTTAAGGTTTAATTTAACTCAATTCTAGTTCTTTTCCGATTTCCTTGTTAGTTTTTTCATTTTTATGAATTCATTTTTTTGAAATTTTTATAATTTTATAATTGTAAGCATTTTTACCTTCGTGTTCCGCTTTCTTACTTCTTCTCACTTTTTTCTATCTTCTCCACATTTCACTTGTTATCCTTCTATTATTTCCTTAACTTTTTCCTATTTCTCCACATTTTACCTTTTTCTCGTGTGCCGCTTCTTCTATTAAATACCTAATTTTTAAGCTTTCAGTTTCTCCATGAGTTTTTCACTGTTTGCATTTCCTTTGTACGTTCTTTGCAGTAACGCTCTCTCTTCGACGCAGGCGCCTCCGTCGCGGGATTGATCGGTAAGTGCTATAGTAGTAGCACCTTCATCTTCGACCTTCGAGGCGCACCTTCAGCAGACGCATCAGAAGAGAGGGAAGCGAACGTTCCGGCGCGACATCGACGGCAGCAGCTACAGGGTGCGAATCGCGAGGACCGGCCTCGTAAGGATAGGCCTGATTCTAGCAGGCGAGGGGAGAGTGTGAGGACCCCAAATCCAGAAGGCATTAGAGTTCCCCACAACACTATAAACATTTATTCTGAAGCGAAAATTAAAATGTAAATACTTTGTACATAAACTGAATTTATTGAATTATTTACCTATGTACACATAAATTTACGTATACATATTTATATTATTTTGTAAAGTAATAAATGCCAAATTTATTTTACCTGATTTTTATGCCAAATGCATATATTTATATAGGTAGACTTGAGTTAATCCCGCCATGTATATACAAGTAGACCTTAAATTGAACACCCCATATAGAGTGGAAGTTAGGCGCGAAGCTTAGAATTTACAAATGTACAAATACCTATTTAGTATTATGTAAGCATACAGGCGTGTGTACCTACATATGTATGTTAAGTAAAGTTATTAGAAGATTAAAACAAAAGGAGTATGTATCATAATAGAGATGTTAAATAGATACAATTTTAGTGGTTTAGCATTGTTTTTGTAATATCGCAGTTTTCCTGCGCGCAAATTGGTATAAAAGGGCCACAAATCCCTAGGTAAATTCAGTAGTTAGATAGCACTAGCTAGGCATAGTAGTTGGCTGGTTAAACTGGTCAGCGAATAGTACACCTGGGAGATTTAACCTCAAGAGTACTTAGTCAGTTCAAATTAGATCCATTTTTTTAATTCTGTTCTCTTCATTTTTGATTTGCCTCTTGTTTTAAAGTTTTTGCGTCAATCTTTTTTTGCCAATAAATAAAAAAATTTTCTTTAAGCTTCCTAAGTTTTTCACAGTATCTTCTATATATTTATCTATATATGAACGCAACGTAGGGTTGGAAACACTAGTATTAGTTATCTTTTAGTTTTAGCCTTAAGGAAAAATCAATATAATTGAAGTTTTTTAAGTTTTTTGATCATTATTTTAGGATAAATATTTAATAAAGAGTTTTTATAACGTTTTATAAAGAAATTCAAACTATCATATTTATTACTTTAAAGGGTTGAGTCTATCTCACTATGATCGGCTGAAAACATTAGATTGGTGTGGGTGTTGCACAAGTGCAATATGGAGGACGTGAGTGTGAGGCGACTGTGACAGACTAGATCCGCTAGGAACCTGGGACCGTAACGGAAAGACAAATGTCAGGCAAGGGGGCGTTGCTGCAATGTAGGAGTCGGTGCAACGCCCAAGGCTGCGTAGAGGTTTTACGCATAAGGGGAGGGATGACTCCACCTGACACGGACAGACCTTCAGTTGCAGCTTTCCTTTTTTTGTATGTTTTGTAACGTAGATTTCAGACATGAACCACTTTTTGGGTATATAACTGTAGGTAAGGCTGATGAGCAAAAACTCACCCCACCCGACGAGCTACCAGGGGCTTGCCAGCATGACACATGCCACATGCCACCTCTGCCTTACCCCAACAGTCAGTTACATAACAATAGCGCCCGACGCAAAATAGCCCAGCTTTGAGTTTTTATTTTGTTTTTTTTTGCTTCATCCTAGTTTCAGTTTTTGACTCTTTTGCAATTTCTTTTTCCTTACGTCATTCATACCTTTCAATTCTCTATTTCATTTAGTTTTTTTGTAATTCTTCCTTAATTCATTTCTTTCATACCCTTCTTTATTTCTATGACAGGACAGGCGACCGTTGTAGCGGCAGCATCGCTTGGACAAGTCCGGTGCGATTTGTGCCACTACAACCAATACGAGGGGGGATACTCAGCTTACCGTAAGAGTTCCTTATAGGAGCTGCAACGCTCGCGTAAGTGGGATCCTACGGTAAAGCTAGTATGATAGGAGGTGGACGCTTTCGGTTGCAGGCCACTGTTCGAGCTGCCGTGCAAATAGTCCAGCACTGTTTGCTCGTGAGGTTTACAGGGCGCCTACGCCACAGACAATTAAACAGAGTAAGGCAGCCAAGCTTAGGCCAGGCCTAGCAACTTGATGTGCCCTACTCGACTGACATGACTTGTAGGAGAGACGTAGTTGACTTGGACTTAGACAAATAACGGACGGACAGCTCACATTCATTACGACCTTGCCGAGGTGCAACACCAACACACACCAAGCGTATTAATACATAAAAAGAAAAAAAAAGAAAATATAGCAACAACAACATCAAAAAAATGGAGAATTATACATAATTAAAAGCACAAAACATCAACACATTCCTACTTATATAAATATATATACGTATATAACTAGTTTTTGTAAATTAAATTTATTGTTATATTTTGTTTAACAAATTTTTGAATTTGAAGTACATTCTTTTGGATTTTTTTACTTAGTTATTAAGTTTACCTTTTTGAGAAAATCACCTTTGTCTTACTTCGAAATATGTTTCTAAGAAGGTTTTAATTATCACCTCTTTATTTATATGGTTCTTTGGTGTTATCTATAAAACAACCTTATTATCTATTTAATAATTTGGGAAAAATTTAAACAACGTGACATCAGGACGGACAAGGCGACAGCTGTTTCGATTATACCTTGTAAATCTCTTCAAAGCCTTTTCTCCCGGGAGTGTGGGAGTCGAACTCGCACTCCTACGATAGTTGAAATGGTTATAAAACGCATTCAGCTACGTCATGCCTGTTGTAAAGTTTTTCCCAATTGCCTTCTTTTTGCATATTTTAATATTTTACACATTGCATACTTCGTATGCAATTATGTGTTAAAGCTATGCTTGGTACGGCGGGTTTTTCAAACCTTATTATCTTTTTTATTAATTTTTTGATTTACGAGTTATTTTTGCCGTTTGAAGTCGGAGTGAAGTTTTATTAACCTTATAGTGGTCAATATAGATAGGTATAGATAGGTAATATAGGTTTTTAGACCTCTCTTTGAGTTTTTGAAATTTCCTTACCTATATGCGGAGTTCGATCTTTACATACTCCAGTAGTGTTCTTTTTATATATTCCTTAGATTTGAAATATCTCGGGTGTTGAATTTTAGGTTAGCCCTCAGGGGGCTTATATTTTTTACGTTTGATATTTCTTTTTGTTATAACGAATCTTTTTGGTTTTATTTGTTTGTTTTACCTGCCTAATTTTTAATTTTTGAAAATTTTCAATTTTTTTGCAAAACTTCACTGCAATAAACAGTGTGTAGTATCGGAATGAGTACTATAGTAAATTGGGTCCCTTTTTGTGTGCGGTATGGTTGTCTGCAGCACGTGGCAGGTAAGGAGCACTCTACTCTCATGTGGCAATTACAATGGAAATAAATTAACGCACCAAAGCAATATGGGCGTATTTCACTGTCGCTAAAATGTTAGCACCTTCGTTGTCCGAAGAATAGAATGATAACTCAGATTTAGTGT
This sequence comes from Eurosta solidaginis, assembly GCA_029619165.1. Taxonomy (NCBI): domain Eukaryota; kingdom Metazoa; phylum Arthropoda; class Insecta; order Diptera; family Tephritidae; genus Eurosta; species Eurosta solidaginis. The sequence continues at coordinate 27,715 of JARSSU010025018.1, forward strand.
GCATTTCACTTATTATTATTATTGTATAGATACTTTTAAAGTTTAATTTAGTTTTATTGTATAGCAATTACACGGCTTAGTAGGTATTCGATCAATTTCGCTAGTAGGTATCCAGTATGTATCCTTGCGTCAAAGACTGGGGTCGAAGTTGATTACGCGCTGTTTTTTGGCCATGTATTATCCAGAACTGCCGTCGAATGTGTGCTAACGATAATTTCGTGCCACCATGTAAAGTAATTTGATGAGCGAAGTTAATGAGCAGTTTCGTGAAATGATGATTATTTGGTAAAATCATAGGATGCCTTTGATCGTATGGCAGATTGGCATGTTTTAAGCGACCGCGAAAGCGAAGAACTTTATTGCCGTCTATGAATGGTGTTAAACTTATTAGTGGACTATTGGTAGACAAGTTGGTATTCGATTTGATGCAGCGCATTTCGGCTCCAAAGGCTTCCCACTGTACTAAGTAAACAATTCGATAGATACTTTGTTGCAGTTCGTTAGCTGTGAGCGGTCCGTAATTTTTGTCGCCAACATTAGGTTTGCAGAGATTATGAAAAAATCTAAGAAGCCAAGCTGTTACACGTATAATTTGATTGTAAGAAGAATATCGATGTATGAAACGACGTGTGTATGATTGCCGTATACGTTAATATCTTAGGCGGTTTTTCTTCTGTCATTGTGCTGTCGATTTCTTCGCGGTTCATGAAGGAACACAGGCTAAGCCGATTTATCTTTCCGCAACCAAGCAGGTCCTTACCACCACACTTGGTATTGTTGCAACTGGGTTGGAGTTAAATACCTTGTTGCGCAGTCGGCGGATTTGTCTTGAGTTTTTACACGACGCCATTGACTTGGCAAGCTACTTGATACAATTTTAGAAACACGATTCGCCACGTATATTTCCATCTATTCACATCACCAGTGATCCAGTATAAAATGATAGTTGCATCAGTCCAATAATATGTTGGGATTTCACCACAGCGCTGTTGTAAATGTTTTTGTGCCCACTTGGCAATGGTTGTGGCCAATACCGTCCCACATAGTTCTACTCTTGGAATTTTAATTGGATTGTTGGGTGTGACTTTGGATTTAGACGTAATCAGATGGGTATGAATCCCACCGTGAAGATATTGTATTCGTAAATATACGGCCGCTGCATAAGCAACGGATGAATCATCGCAGAAGGCATGTAATTCCAATGAATGAAAGTTTGAAGTGTAGTTAAGCCATCGACGTATGGCAATCTCCTCTATGTGAGGAAGCTCCGCAACGAAATTGCGCCAAGCGATTGCAACTGAGGACGGTCGCTGTTCGTCCCAATCTAGACCCGACTGTTTTCCGTCGTGGTGCGTCAATTTCAATGTTCAGATTTCCTTTAAGATTATATTTGCAGCAATAGTTATTGGACTTAAGAGTCCGAGTGGGTCGAATATTCGTGCTATAGTACTTAACACCGATCGTTTAGTCGCTAGTTGCAAAATTGGAAAATTTAAGGAAAACGTAAGCAAATCATTGTTGGGCTGCCAGTGCACTCTAAGAGTTTTAATGGTTTGGTGTTCGTTGAGTTGACAACTTGAACTAAATGAATGATGTTCTGCGGGGATGGATTGCAAGAGATCAGGTGTATTGCTTGACCACTTCCGCAGTTCCGCACAGGCAGATCGGAGGGCTGAAATAAGTTGGTTGCGCATTTGTATTGCTTTAGCGACGGTGTCGCTGCCACTAAGTACATCGTCTATGTAAATATCTATTAACACAGTCGTGGAAGAGTGCCAAGAAATTTCTCCTCATCGATTGATAATATTTATGCTTCGCTATTTCGATTCTCCACGCTTATGTAGTGGGACAAGGCTTTTCGTCGCAAAACTTTTACGGATGTCATTGAAGAAATTCATTTTATCGGAAAATTTCGAAAACAATAAAGTTTAAAACCAAGGATTCCATTGATACCGATAGATTAGTATTTTCAATCTTAAATGCCTCGAGTTTCCTATCCCTATAAATGAAGCGCAACGAAAATCATTAGATGCGAATCAAGGGATTGATGAGCGCAATACAAACCTTTATAGCTTCAGAGCCTCTGCAACTCAATTGTCAACCTCACCTACGCGAGGGGAATCCTGTTACAATATGATTATATCATACAACAACAGTCATTAGCTGTAGCAGAAGTCAATCTTACCAACTCATGTTTTACTCATGGCAATTTAAGCGTAGCTTGCATATTTTTATAGAAACGTGGGGTAGAACCCACGGGCATAAGCTAATCAGCTATAAACTTACCAGCTATAACTACGTTTATAGCTTCTCATATGCGCGTGTATATGTGAGTGATACTTGCACAAATTATTACCTACATTTGGGAGTATCTCAGATATATGCATGCGTTTGTGCGTTGCCCTCCGCTGCTTATATGGACATATGTATAGACATAATGATTGATTCGTTTATGTAGATACAAGTGACTGCCTGCTTTATTGCTGTGGCTTCATTTACTTAGCATCAGACTAGTGATGTGAGTATCACTTGGTGTCACTAATATTCGTCACAATATTTTCACGAAAATAAAATTTTATTTTTGATAAATTACGCTTCATAACTGCTATCAATCAGGTGTTTATTTCTTACAATAAATAGCTGTTGGCTTTGGTGGTATCACCTTGGAGATTATTTTTCAACTTCACCTCAACTCGATATCCAATGTAGGATATCAACTGGAGAAATGTCTTGAATATTCATTTGAGTACCGTACATTCTCAAAATCTCCCAAAGGTTGAATAATAATTGGAAAATAATAATGACGTTGGCGATCAACTCGGAAACTTTTAATTTTACAAAATTTCTCAAAGGCTGGATAGTGAATTGAGAATGAAGTTGCATATCAACTAGAGAACTATCTGGTTTAAGAATAATTAAATAATGATGGTGGATATCACTTCCGGAACTAGATATATGTATATTTCGCTGCAGAATTTTCTTTTTCCATGTTTGTTGGGAAAACAAAATCCAGCTGTTGCCGTATCTACAAATTATCTAGACAATAAAAAACCCAATGTTGCCGCACAAAAAAGGATACCCCAAAGGCGGCCTTAACCCATTAAGTCCTAGGCATAGAAAGGCTGGACAATTTCAATGATGTGACCATATAAATTGGTTCAAACAAAAAAAATTGCTGCCCTAACCCATTTGGGTGGTGGAGCACGTCGCGTACACGCAACTTTAGGTCTTAGCGATATGCAAATTTTTACTTTTCAGTTCATTTTATTTTTACAAAAATTTATTTTCTTTGTGCGAAAATTGAAAAACAGGGAATTATGATAATAAACAAAATATGTTTTAATAACTATATTTTAAAAAACACTTTCCAAAGACAAGCAATTCGACCAGTAGCTTCTTATGGGGTTACCCTATGTCCTCAGTGAACTCCACAAACAGGCGTTGGACTTCTATGCCCGGAATTTCCCGGTGAATCCTGTACTCAAAGACAATATCCAAAACTAGCAGGGGAGGAACGTATTCTCCCTATAGAAATGCGAGTCACTCTAGATCAACTTCGATCTGGATACTGTAACAGGTTAAACTCTTATCTACCCCGATATACAAAACATATGTCCTGCTTGTGATGTGTCCCCATATGACACCAACCATCTCTTTAACTGTATTGTGGAACCAACGCCTCTAACACCCATCTAATTATGGTCCACCTGAGCTGAAACAGCGAGTCTTAATAATAAGTATACATTGAACACACCATTAAAACAAACAAACATAAATATGTAAAACTGAACTGGAGTTTACAAAGCTTCTCATTCGCAACGGTGGTTTTCGAAATGGTACCATCGCAATATGCCAGTAAATGTTTCCTTCATTCTTTTCAGTTTCTCTTAGAAAAACATAATTGAATATTCAATTATTATAAGCCAGTGTTAAGCTCATGAATTCTTAATAATAAGTATAAATTGAACACACCATTATAACAAACATAAATATGTAAGACTGAGCCCGAGTATACAAAGCTTCTCATTCGCATTGATTAATAAATTATTATAAGCCGGTGTTAAGCTCATGAATTTTTAATAATTAGTATAATTGAACATTACGAAATTGCCTGATGATGAATTCTTAATAATAAGTATAAATTGAACACATCATTAAAGCAAATAAATATAAATATGTAAAACTGAGCCCGAGTTTACAGGCAAATTAATAGAGTCAGAATGTGTAACTTGTGTTGTTAGTGTAGAAATGAGATAAACTGAATTAAACAAGGAAAAAAATACAAGTGGTATAGCCTAGTGGTTAAGGCAACTGCAGTTTCATCGTGTGATTCGCGGTTCGAATCTCGGTGAAACCATAGCTGGCCGGCATTCAAGTTCAGATGTTTGGATTTCCATGTAATATTGGTCCTAGTATTCCATTAGAGGTCCCCTGAGGAGCTTCGGGTATATCGCATAGCACAGCGGAGGACGGATTTAAATGTGTTGCAGCAGCAATGGTTTCAACGGACTTTGCTAGAGTGGTAGTATCCGGAACATCATTTTCCAAAGCAAGTGGTAGGTTTAGTTCCTCCTCAGAAGTTTCATGATAGTTAGGTTGGATATTATACGTCGGATCAGTAATATCGTCATCATCAGAAAAATCAAAGCCATCCTCACTGTCTGCCCATTCATCTAATATCTTTTCCTGGTCCTTGGTAGTCAAATAATGCTCGCCACGTTTCATTTTGATTCTCAACAAAAACCTTTGAATTTGAATATAGCACTAAAAATGTCAACCACAAAGCGCGGTGTTGCATATCGTTAGCTTAGTGTGAAAATGTGCTAAGTCACTTTTTACGAATTTTACAGGAGACGAAAAAAACTGAATAATTTTTGAAATAACCTTTTTTTTCAAAACTGTGAATGGGTATCCTCATTCATTTAGTTGCAATAATTTTGAGTGTAGAAGCTTTGAAAAAGATAAATTAAAATCATGTATGCTAACTCAGCAGCTATTTTATGACAGCACAATTTCCTCACTCAAAGTCAATTTTTTCTCCTGACTTAGCACTCTTTACTCAATATGTTTCCCCATCACTCCTCACCTTTAATGATTGAAATATAACACTAAAACTATATATTTCACAAAAAATACTATTTATTTGTCAAACTATTGCTAACTATTGGTGACCAATGTGGTGTGATGGTAGCGTGCTCCGCCTACCACACCGATTGCCCTGGGTTCACACCCCGGGCAAAGCAAAATCAAGATTTTAGAAATAAGGTTTTTAGAAGAACATTTTGCTAGGCGGGTTCGCCCCTCGGCAGTGTTTGGCAAACACTCCGAGTGTATTTCTGCCATGAAAAGCTCGACCTAAAATCTCTTCGGAGGTTATCGCGCCTTACATTTATTTATTTATTTTATTTCTAACGGTTCTGATTTCGACTCTTTTGCCGGATGGTGCGCAGACAATAACTTATTTTTAAATTCAAACAAATGCTGTGTTGTGTCTTATTCCATAAAGACAACTGCCACATACTTTATCTACAAACTAAATGCTAAATCTCTCAATCGTTGTCAAGAGAGCAAAGACTTGGTTTTAATTTTTGACTTCAAACTCTCTTTTTCTAGTCACATTGATTTCGTTGTTTCAAAATTTGGTGCAATGGTTGGGTTCATTAGACGTAACACCAGGACCCTATGACGTTGAAGGCACTTCACATATCCTTGGTCAGAAGTGGTATTGAATATTGCTCAATAAAATGGAATCCTTTCTATGAATCTAACTCCTATAAAATTAAGAAAGTTCTAAAAATTTTTACAAAATTGCTTTACGTATGCTTCACTGGCCAGACGGCCTCCCATCATATACCAGCAGTCACAAATTGCTTGGTCTTCAGGCTTTGCATGACAGAAGAACTTTTATCTCACTCATGCTTGCCTATAATGTAATAAACTTGAGCATAAATTGCTCTGATTTATCTACTTTGTTCATTCCATATATTCCACTGCGTGATCTTCGGCATAATAGATTATTGATCGAAATAACTCATAAAACCAATTATGCTATGAATGAACCTATAATAGGACTATACATCTAGCAAATCGATTCAGTAGTGTTATTAATTTTAATAACAGCTTATATAAGTTTGAGCTTAATTGTTTTCCATTTTTAACTAGTCTGTAAGAAAGCATGTAGTTATCGACATGTAAGAATTGAAGTAGATTATAGTCAGCGCAAAGCATATATAGCTTCTCCAACCCAATTGTCAATTCACCTAACCGTGGCGAATCTTGTTTCATTGACAGCCGAGGCGCTGGCGACCCCAAGTTCCTCATGGTAAAACTATTCAGTGACAAAAAGCGGGAATTACCGCTCTTAATTTTTGTATGTAAGAATTAATTGATTCTCTCGCAACCTCCACTGAAATTAATTGGAGCCGAATGTGTTAAGCAAGGAAACAAATATAAACAGGATAGCCTAGTGGTTAAGGCAACTGTAGTTTCATTATGGCATTCACGGTTCGAATCTCGCTGAAACCTTTGATAACATTACGAAATTGCCTGATGATGAATTCATGGCGGTTTTCGAAATGGTACCATCGCAAACAAACATAAATGTGTAAAACTGAGCCCGAGTTTACAAAGCTTCTGATTCGCAACGAAACAGAAACTTTACAAAAACAAATCTACATAACAGGAAAATTTATGGAGTCAGAATGTCTAACTTGTTTTGTTAGTGTAGAAATCAGATAAACTTAATTTAGCAAGGAAACAAATACAAGCAGGATAGCCTAGTGGTTAAGGTAACTGTAGTTTCATCGAACCGCTGGCCAGCGGTTCGAATCTCTGTCAAACTTTTGATAACATTACGAAATTGCCTGATGATGAATTCGTGGCGGTTTTCGAAATGGTACTGTTGAAATAAACAATTATTTTTTTTTAAATATGTCTTTTATTACGCAAGACAAAATTATGAAGTGAAAAGAGTTCTTGAAATAAAAATATTAAAACAAGTGGAATATTACATAACAAGTGAGTTACCACATAGCTCCCCTCTAAGGAATTACATAAATAAAAAAAAATAATTAATATGGTAATTTATTCGATTGAAAGACTGGTTTCAAACGATCTATAGAAATTTTTTCAATTTTATCTTGAAGTGAAATTTTAAAGTATTTTGGAAATCGTTCAATAACTTCATACGGTCCCGAGTATTTAAAATCTAAAGATGATCGACCAGCATCAACACGAATCCAAACATGTGTACATGTATATAAATCTTTGCTAATAAAAATGGGTTTTCTGGAATGTTCCGAAGTTGAAATAGGTTGTAAATTTTTCATAATTCTTTTTAAAGTTGAAACGAAATCTGTAGGATCTCCAAATAGTTGTGGTTGAAAGAAATCTCCTGGAAGTTGAATTTGTTCTCCATATATAAGTTCAGCAGAAGTAGTTTTAAAATTATATTTAAAAGAAGTACGAATTCCTAAAAGGACGGAATTTAGCGTTTATGTCCATTGTAAATTTTCATTACATCTTAATCCTGCCTTTAAAGTACGGTGAAAACGCTCAACTAAACCATTTGCAAGAAATCAGAAATAATATTATTTGAACATCCGGCATACCAGAAAATCTTAAAACGTTCTGCAAACTGTTCCAGCTTCAATATTTACAACAGGAAAAGCTTCCGGCCATCGACTAAATCGATCAACACAAGTGAGTAAATAACTGCATCCTTCAGATATTGGTAATGGACCAACTCCTGTTGGACTCCCGTTAGAGGACATTGATTACAATTTGTGGTCGGTCGCACCTATTGGATGGGGCGAAGCACTGCTACAACAACAACAGCAGTAGCTTCTTATGGCATGGTATTGAAACCAGTAACATACAAAATTCCAATGAACGTTTGAATTTCTGTCAAACCTCTGGAAAATAATGTAGTATCACTACAAAAAAATGTAGACAGTTACAAATTGCTCCAATATTTTTTATTATATATGTATTTACCCAGTTTTTCAAACAAGGTTCCATAATATTCAATTAAAGAGTCAATAGACTGTTGTGAAAATTGATATTTGCAGGACTTACTCGACTTAGCTTTTTCTGGCACGATGATTTGCTCAGGAGCCAACTCTCCAAGTTGGTTTTCTTCGATTCGACCATTGTCGTCACTGAATAAGCAAATAATTTCCACTGCACCATCAACTTCCCCAGAAGCTTCCCCCGGAAATGTCTCGGCTTAATCTGAAAGCAGTTGTACATCTTCGTCCACATCTTCTGTGTCACTAGTTGCATATACAGTCTCCAGCAGTAATATCATTTGAACGGAAGCTCATTTTTTATATTCAGACCAATTCTAAATATTCTCGCGGAATTTTGTTCTCGCGGATTTTTTATTCCCGCGGAAAAATTCCTCCAATTCTTTTCTCCTAGGGAGAAGAATAATTGGGGAATAGGAATTTCGAATTTTCGAAGTCAAGTGTTTTCTCAATTGAAATTTCGTTGCGCATTTCTTATTTTGTTTAAAAAATTGTAAAGTTTAATTATTGTTGCCAATTTGTTTGAAATTAAGAAATATGGTATAAACAATGCACATTATTGCATTTCATGTGGTATTCACTGAAATGAGTAATGAATTAGTGCCACAGCAACATCAACAGAAGAGCATAAGAAGAAGACCCGGCGGGATAACACAAATCCGCCGGAGTTGCCTGCATTCATTCTGCAAAGCAATTTACTGGCGGCCAAGTCGAGTTGAGTTCGCCTTTCTATTTAAGCCTTCTTAAAAAATCCTTGCGCAATTTCTGGGTGGCTGCATCAAATATGCGAAGAGCTCTTCCGTTGCTTATGATATATTTTTCGACTTAAAATAAAGAATATTGTTGTTGTTGTATTAACAGTGAGAATGTAATTACATATTTTAGCACAAATTTGTACAAATAAGTGTTCTTTCTTAAAATAACCATTTTCCTTAAACTATTTTGATGCATTCCCTTTAATTTAACTAGTGAAAAAACTCCTATGAAATGGCAGAGAAATCTCCCTCACATTCATAATACCTACTTTTCTCCCATAACCGGTTTCCGCTTTTTCGAACGTTGTTCAGAATAGGAGGAAAGGGAGAAGTGAAAAAACTCACAAGGAATTTTTATTTAGCATACGAGGAATGGGAGAAGGAAAAAAACTCGCACGGAATTTTCATTTAGAATTGGGCTAATTATTTACGACTTCATCCTCCTATTTCTGATTTAACTATATTTTCTATATCTCTTTAGATAAACTTCTTTTAGAAAAAATTTTGCAAAGAAAAACCGTCAAACTTTTTCTTGACAGAAATGTTAATAAATAATATCAGCTGCTCACAGGGCTGAATGCTGCCGGTTGAAAATATCACTAGCGTCAAGTCCTAACGTTGCATTTGCGCAACGTACACTTTTAATTGCATATATATGCTACATGTTGCAATAAACAATTTTCCAAACCATTTATTTTCAGGCACGGAGATTTTTTTAACTTTTAAATCGAAAGTATCTTTTAATAATTTAACAAAAGACACCCAAAAAATTGCGGATATTCTAACCAAAATAAATGTGTACAAATCTTTACTACATTCAACGCTCACTAGGGTAGGCACTTTGTCGTTGGTGTGAGGGCTTAGCCGAACTCCATAGCGCCCGACTATGAGGCGGAGCGTATTAGGACTGACATCTACGCCATTTCGCCTCATAGGAGGGCGGCGGGATGTCGGTGACCAAGAACTGCCAACCTCCTAATCCTAAGCCAGGGATTTGCAGCCAGGGGATAAATTTGGCTATATTCGAACGGAGCCTTCCCGATACCGGGCCACCTCGGGAAGTATTGATGGCCTTACCACAGTAAGGGGCGCTACTGTGGCGGACGGTTCTTTTCCCGTATATAATACTGGACCGCTGAGCCCGCCTTGTCGGGCAGGTGGTCGTACGACCAAGATGAACGATCATTATCTAATTGTAATAAGGACGATGATAAGAGGACATAGTCACAAGCCAAGGACGACAAATACGCATTAAGCGACGCGTCGGACTCGGGGAGCGAGAGTAGTGCTGATTCAATGAACTCCGTGTTGGAGAATCACACAAATGAGAACGGAGTAGAAGACTGGAGAAGGGTACGGAGCAGAGGAAATAAAAGAGCTCTATCGCAGTACCGTGCAGCACTAGGAATTGTGCAACGCCTGGAAGCAGTGGTCAACTCAACAGAAGTGGGCATCGAGCGCTTGAAATGGGCCCATGAGGTGGTCAGAAGTAGTTCGAAGGCAGTTCAAAAGGTTTGCTGTGAGAAACCCTCGGTTCTGAAACCGGTACGAGGAGGAAGAAGCGTCAAATGGCAGTATGAAGAGGCAACAGTCGGTGGAAGGCGACAAGCCTGCTTTTAAGAGGCAGAAAGGACCCAGTCCCAGAGCCGCGGGGCAGGGCAGTCGCATAGGCAAGACAAGTGCGAGGTAGCAATTACCTCGAAAGCTGTGAGTCAGAGGGAAGTTCCAACTACGGAAGTAGGATATAAGCCAAAAGGAGATAACGCTAAGACTCCGGCTTTTCCCGAGAAGATGAGTGATGTGGCAAAGCAGTCACTGACTGTGGAGCTGTTTGATCGTAGCAGTCCTTTCGTACAGATGACTACTGAAAGGTGGAGGTCTGTAGAAAGGCAACTTATTAGCTTAATGCTTTAGATGATGCGGGAACAACCAAGTAAGCCCCTTCCAACCTTTGATTCGGGGGGATGGTATAATGGTGTGAAGATTATAGCGTGCGACAACATCGCGAGCTTGCGGTGGCTGGAGGAAGTGGTTCCAAACGTCCAAAGGCACGAAAGCGCAGTTTGAGGTAGTGGATACAGCGTAAATCCCCACGGTACCAAAAGTTAAGGTATGGATACCCTGCCTGATGAAGTCGGAGGATACACTGCGACTTCTGCAGAATCAGAATCCGAACATACCGGCACAGGATTGAAAGGTACTTACTGTATCTCGGCCTACGGAGGAAGGTCAGTTCTACATCTTCCAAATAAACAAGCAGGCGGAGGATATATTGTACACGCAGCTTGGAAGAATGTCCTTTGGTACAGACAAAATTTATATGCGACTCAGGAAAAGAAGTCCCGAGGATAAAAATCCTAACACGGAAGTGGGCGAAGTCGAAAAGAACCTCAAAAGCCTAAGGGAAAAAAGACAGGTGGAGGTAGCCGACGTCACCGCGAAGGTGTTAGAAGAGGACCAACAGCCAGATGGTGCTGTGAGTCGCACAGAGGAACGCCCGGCACAACAGTTACAAGAGGCTGAAGTGGGGCTTCGAACACTCTAAACCAAAAGGGCAAGGGGAGGACGACGACGCACATAGGTAGATTTTAGACATTTAGGCGGCCAAAATTGAATCTCTGAAAGTTGCCACAATTACAAAAAAAAGCACTCCCACAGCTCATGAATAGACAGGGGAACAATAATTCTACCCCTTCCCATCCATCGCATATCTGGCGTTAGCTGTCAAGTAATCGGAATTTAGCTATTTCTGAAACGCGTGTTATGTTTGTTTTAACCTATGTGAAATCGCATGTTTTAACGTGAATATTTTAAGTTTCAAGACAATTAAATTGAGTAATTGTGATGGATTCTGATATCTCAGGTAAATACTAACATTATTAATGGTGTTTGTGATTTTTAAAAGTTATAAATTGATAAAGAACCTATTTTATTTAGGATGTTAAACAAATTGTTTTTTTTTAGATTTTTTGTGTTCAAAACCAGTTTTGTTATGTTTCCAAGTCCGTCCAAGTGAAAATTAGTTTTGAATATGGTACTTGGTACAATTAGCTTGCTAACTGCATTAAATTTAGCTGCAGATACTTGCAGATAGGGGGTTAGATAGGGGGTTTGATACACCCTTATTGTTGTAAAACATGAAAAACAGCCTCACTGTGCAGGAATTTTTTAGTTTTACACAGTGTAATATCTATTCTAATATAACCGATTAGTTATACAAATTATTATAATTTTTCATAAAACCTATAAAAATTTACCGTAGATAAAGACAGAACTAAGTTATTACACTTCTTGCTGTACAACAAGAAAAATAGCCTCACTGCGCAGACATTTTTTAGTGTTCCACGGTGTAATATATATTTTTTTAATATAAGCGATTAATTACACAAATTATTATAATTTTTCATTTATTAAACAGTTTTAAGAAGATGTAGGCAATTAAATATTTTTGGGCGCCTAAAACTTGAAAATCTGCCTATGTGCGACGTCACGACGAAGGTGCTGGAGGGGGACAAACAGCCCAATGGTGCTGCGAGTCCTACAGATAAACTTCCAACACAGTAAAGTGGCGTCGAGCGAATTCCTCCTAACCCTTGAGGAGGGTTCGTTTGACGTGGCGCTGATCCAGGAGCCGTGGGTCTCACCGGAAGGAAAGGTTTCTGGACTTAGCGCGCGCGGATTTGGCGTTTACTACGCGCAAACGGAAGGATGGGTGCGAGCTGTAGTAATGGTAAGGAAACAGCTACATTCATATATGCTGCCTAATTACACTACTGAAGACCTCGTAGTGGTGGCCGTTGAGCAAAAGAATAAGCAGGCATTTACCCTGCTACATGCCCCACGCTGCGGAGGTTCTACCGATGTAGTACAAGAGCCTAGTACAGGAGGAAGGGCGTAAGGGACGGATTCAAATGCGCACCACAATGTGTGGGGAGGAGCAGATACGAACGAGAGAGGCGAATCTCTATTTTGTTACATCCTGCAAACCAATTTGCAGATAGCCAACAGGGGAAATATCCCTACATACATTGGTCCAACATCCAGCAATGTTCTGGATATTACATTGAGCTCCGAGCGTGATATATCAAGGTATGATTGCATGGTTCTTGATAGACCATCCTTCTTCGACCACGCGTATATCAGCTTCAGCATCCCCCTAAAGAGGGTAGAGAAGGGAGAAACCTTTAGAAACCCTAGGTGAATGAACTGGACTAAATTCCAGAAACAGGTAGAAACAAAACTGGGACAACCCAAAGAGGTTGCCAATGTGGAGGAACTGGAGAAGTCGAACGAATTTCTAACAAGGACGCTTACGACTGCGTATAACAAAGCTTGTCCTCTAAGAAGGTTCAGAGGAAAAGCAAAGCCGCCATGGTGGAGCAATGAGCTGAGTCTTCTAAGAAGACAGGTAAAAGAAATGTTAAAGCTAGCAAAGACCGCGGAAAGCGAAGTATGTCGGGACGAGTACAGGGATCTACTGCGGATCTACAAGCGTGAAATTTCCAGGCCGAAGAGAATATCGTGGAAAAGTTTCTGTACGGACATAGAGTGCTCCAGCGAAACAGTTGAAAAAAGTCCTAGCAAGGGGAAACATAGTCCAGGGACTAATAAAGAAAGAGAACGGGGAATAGTCAATTAATAGTGAGGAATTCCGTGAGGTGCTTTTCGACGCACATTTCCCATCGGGAGACAGGAGAAGAGCCAGCAGACATCACTCACGCTTCGATCGCGGAGCGGGTAGTGCCGGAATTGGTGATCGATACCAAGATCGAATGGATAGTGAAGCTGTTTTCTAAGTTTAAATCGCCGGGCCCAGATGGTATATTCCCGGCCATGCTGCAAGTTTCAAGTAGGGCGGTCGTGAAATGGCTTAAAATAATATTCGATGGGTGCATAAGACTGAATCATGTACCGCACTCTTGGAGAACTGCTCGTGTAGCTTTCCTACCAAAGGCGGGGAAGATCGATCACGTGTATCCCAAATATTATAGACCCATTAGTTTAACATCATTTCTGCTCAAAACCTTTGAGAGGCTGATAGATGTGTAGATAAGGTCTAACGTGGATGAAAAGCAAGGCAAGTCGGTAGACACCTCATTGCATAGGGTGGTAATAGGCATAGAGAAATCCCTGGAATATAAGGAATATGCTCTAGGAGTCTTCTTGGACATTGCCGGGGCTTTCAATAATGTTTCTAAAAGGGCGATTATGGATTGTCTTAATTACATTAAAGTACATCCAGCCTTAACCAGATGGATCGGCTGCATGTAATATTGCAGGAAGATTACATCACAATGGGGATTGTACGAGGCCACGAAATCAGTGGACAGGGGCACGCCGCAGGGAGGGGTGCTATCACCTCTGCTGTGGACGCTGGATATTAAACCAATTGCTCAGGCGTTTCGATGAGGGACCCGTAAAACGTACGGCTTACGCAGATGACGTTGCAATTGTCATAAGTGGAAAGTGCCTTCCAACGATGAGTTCTTTGATGGATCGGGCGCCTCGTGATATTCATGCCTGGACATCTAATGTCGGGTTGAAAGTCAACGCGGAGAAGACGAATATGGTCTCGTAGTAGTACAAGGTCCCAAACTGGACCAGACCTAAGTGACCTTACAGGAGAAACCTTGCGCAAAATATCTAGGAATCATCCTAGATAGTAAGCTGTCATGGAAGCTCAACGTGGAGGAGAGGGTGAAGGCCTCGATGGCACTTTATGCTTGTAAAAGAATGCTGGGTGTGCGTGGGGCTTATCGCCCTCTCTTTCTCATTGGGGTCTTACAGCGATTGTAAGCCCTATTATATACTATGGAGTTCTTGTTTGGTGGAAAGCCACACGAAAAACAACATACCTCAAAAAATTAGAGGGGGTATGCAGACTATCAATGCTTAGCATTACGGGAGCCCTGAAAACAACCCCGACGGTTGCATTGTATGCCATTCTGCACATTGCACCTGTAGAACTGGTAGCAAAGAACATAGCATTAACCACTACAACCAGGCTCGGTGCCTCGGGGCAGCTTGAGCGCCGACTATACGGCCATAGTAGTATAGCGTCATCAATCACAAGACGAACAGACTACCTGATTCCCTATCTGCGCTTCGAGGGAGATCTTAAGGCCACAATATAGGTGGACGGTTGGCGCAAGGGTGCGCAATTAACGGACGAGGCGATACATGTGTACACTGATGGTTCCAAAGTAGTGGAAGGAGTAGGGTCTGCGGTATACTGTGCTGATCCGGAAATAAACAGATCCTACAGGCTGCCGGATTACTGAAGCGTTTTCCAAGCGGAAATATTAGCCGTAGCCAAAGCAGTAGAAACCCTGGAAGAGAATAGCTTAAGCTGCAATCGTGTTAACTTTTATATTGACAGTCAATCATACTGTACTATATAGTAGTATGACAATAATCTCTCATACCACAACATCTAAATGCGTGTTAGAGTGTAAGCAGTCTCTGGAGAGAATCGGGAAAGGGAGAAGCATACATCTATATTGGGTCCCAGGGCATATGGGAATAGATATATATATTTATTTATATATATATATTTTTATGTATTTATTTATTTATTTACCAACGTAGTACAGGGTAAGGCCAGATATAGTCTTTTAGAAGTACTTCAACTGGGTTATTAAACATAAAACAGTGCAAATATGTATATCCCTAACTTAAATCTAAGTAACAAATTTAGAATAAATCAAACCTTAACGAAAGAAAAGATAGTCAAGATGAAAGTGAGAAAAGGGGAAAGAAAAGAGAAGCAGGGATCTTAAACACCCTTACAATGTTTTTGCATTGTTTTTATACAGCTTTGGAGTACTTGAGTATTACATCCTTGTAGTTGAATCTATTTAGTCCAGCCTTCACATTATCTGGGATTGAATTCCATAATTTAACCGCACTAATGAAAAATAGTCTAGATGAAGTTATGTAATTATGCGATGGTACGACCAGACTCTGGGAATGAAAAACCGGATGAACTAGCTAAAAAGGGCGCATCCCTTGAAGCTTGCTCCGTAGACGTCCCAATTAAACTGGGCGAGATTAAGCGAAGGCGAGAGGTGCACATGATCGACCAAGCGGGGAAGGCGTGGGTTCAAGCGCGGGGCTGTAAAGTGTCGAAGATTATGTGTAGGTCTTACAACCTTAGACTAACAAAGTTGCTTCTATCCTTAAAAAGAGAGGACTGTAGACTCATGACGGGTATTCTGACTGGACACTGCCTTCTGGCGTCACATGCCTTTAAATTAGGCTTGGTCAGTGATAGCAGATGTAGGAAGTGCGGGTTGTAGGAGGAGTGCTCGTGTCCTGTGCTTGCCAGGCAAAGACTCCTGCTACTAGGAGTAATGCAGATGTCGGATCTAGAAGCAGCAAGCGGCTTAAGTCCTAGGAAGCTTCTAGTATTTGCCAAGAGGACGGAGTTATTTTATAACATAGGTCCTGGTTTTTGATATGGTTTTTCAGTTTGGTCTTTAAAACAAACTTCTAGTAACACTAGGGACTCAATCAGTCCATGTGAGGTCCTCATGGATCGGCCAGTTCAACGTAACCTTACTGTATTCAAATATAAGTACAGCACATTTTAATTAAGTCCATTTTTATTAAGTTTTAGATGTTTTTTCGTAAAATTTTCCGAAAACCTGTGAAGTATATGCGAAGCCGTAAACGTTGCGCAGACGCAACGTGCCGGGCTTAATGGTTTAAACTGTGACTGAAAAACTGCTCAGTAGTTTAGCTGGAGTTTAAATTTGACTAGAGTTTAAGCAACTTTAAGCTTAGCTTAACCAACTACTGAAAAAACCGTGCCTTACTCACATTTAAAATTTTTCATTGACAACTTCTAGGTTTACTGATACTTGGAAAGTAGCTAAAGTAACACCTGTTGCTAAAAAAATGTAATTCAACTCAACCATGTGGACTTACAGAGGAGTTGGTGTTCAGAACAAATGAAGACCTTGATTCTATTTGTTTATAGTCGAAGCATAATAGGCTTGACATTAGTGCGTGCAAGACACAAGCGATAGCCCTATCATTGTTGGTATCGCATGAAAGAATGAATGGTATAATCTTTAAATACGAGAATGCTGTTTAAACTCTTGGCTTCAGGTTGAATGCATCCCTCTCATGCGTTGATCATATCAATGCATCAATTTCTAAGTCGTACTTTGTATTGAAACAGCTTTGAAATACCGGAGCTCATATCCCTCAGGATTTTTAGCTTAAACTTGTTAAGGCTTTATTAGTGCCCATAATCTCATATCAGGAACTAGTGTGTGGTTGCCTAGATAAGGGTTCTATGAGTAAATTAAAATTACTAATTAATAATGCAGCTTGATACGTACAGCTTAAAAGAAAATTTTACTATATATCGCAACTATCCGTACAAATTCTTGGTTGCAGTTTAAAAAAAATGTTTGAACGTCGTTTATTGTTACTTATATACCAGATAATCGATACGCGTTGTTCGCATTATCTTTTCTCAAAATTAACTTCGGCACACTCAACTAGAACATGCAATCTTATAGCCCCACACTTAAAATATTCAGTTACTTCAAGAATGTTTTTCATTATAGCCGCGCCGTTGTGGAACACATTACCTAACTAACTAAAATTGGTAACAAATCCACAGCAATTTAAATTGGCTATTCAATCCCTCTCTTAACTTTAACAGGGTATTTCAGAATTCTGATTATCAGATATTATCGGATGATACTTTTATACTATTATTATTAAAATATAAAATAACGATATTGCGGAAGTTGCGCATATGTATATACCTAAAAGTTTTTTTAAAATTAATTTTAAATTTTTTGTATTACAAAATAATGTACACTTTTCGTTTTTATAATACAACGTTCATCGTAGAAGTTTGTTCTCTTAATTAAAAATTCGAAAAGTAGAGTACACCCTTTCTTTCGTTTTTCTTTTTCTCTATGTGTTCCTTTTAATTGCTTATTCAACAATGTATCCTGAAAATTTTTTTTAAGTTTAAATAATTTGTAGATTTCAGTTTCATCCAGAATCCTTAATCTTAAGCAAATATAGTATGAAATGAAATGTGGAACGTTAAAAGACTCCGTTTTGCTTATGGTTTTTTTGGCCTTTAGTTTGTGAAAATGTTTGTAAATTATCGAGCTCGAGGCCATACAATATTAAGGTCGACCTGGTACATCCAACGATTCCTGAAGATGACTTCTAATTGAAGTCGAAATATCGGTAAATAAAAAACGGCAATATATAACACATATAAATTAAAAAGTTTTTATGTGTTATTTAATATTGTATGGCCTCGAGTTCGATAATTTACAAACATTTTTATAAAGAAATAATAAGATTTTTTGCGTTTAATAATCCAGTCATTACTTTGACAGTTTTTTTACGACAAAATCACTCCCTTTTTCTTCGAGTGTAGCGCACATGTTTTCTTTTTGACAGTGTAGGCGTACCGTCAATAATCGCGGTAACCATTTCCGTTTACGCAATATTCCTGTTTCAAAGTTACCTGTAACGCGCATTATAGCGCTGGTCAATGCGCTGGTAGTTAACCAACATGCGTAAATACTTACTCGTAAGAAAATGGACTCCCCATACATGCAAACCAGTTTATACAACAAAAACCACTAAAACGAATTTAAAATGGAAATACATTGCCCTATTTATTTTGGATTTATATATATAGATCACATATTTACTTATTTATATATCTGTTTACAAAGAAATACACCTGCTTATTTTTTTAATTTAGCGTTTCTTTTTAATTTATTTACTCTTACACCCCAAAACAGTAATCAACAACATTTACATTCAACAATCACTAATAACTTTTATTTCTTAGTCTTTTTCTCTTTACTGAAATCCGAGAAGTCTTTTAAATGCTCGTCTATAATCCAAATTGAATATCGTATAAATCACTGGATTTAACCTGAATTAATGTAACCCAGCCACGTAATGAAATTTTTAAATTTATTCGTAGGACAACAAGTGTCACAGAAGGGCAGGATTACATACATGAGGAAAAAAGGCAGCCAGCAGATTACGAAAACTCCCATTATAATGCCCAATGTACGTGCAGCTCGTCGTTCTTTTGATAATGATATCTTTTGCTTCTCCTCAATAAATTGGTAAACGCCGGAAGGTTGTTTTTGCAATGACATAGCCGCCGTAGAAGTGGCGCCCACCGATGACTGCGGTGGTGTTATTTTAAATGAAGTATTTTCATCATTGTTAACGTCATTAGTGCTGGTGCTCTCTGAGGTTGCTTTCTGTTCACTGTTATCACCAGATATTTCATAATTTTCCATATCTTTATTTTCAGCTACCATAAGCATTAAGTGCTCTGCGACAGTTCCTCCTGCAGATGGCGCCTTTTTATCTTCATTCGATTTGCCATCACCTTTACGCAGTCGTTGCTTCCGTACTCGTAGTTTTCCTTGTTTAATGGAGTCTTTAATTTTCGCACGACGGGGTTTTTGCATGGTGCTGCAACAATAATATTGCTCTGCTCCGTATCCTGACAATTGGTCCTAGCCGGTGTTTCATTATTAATTTTAGTTTCACTGCTAATGGAATCCTGATCATTTGGAATTATGACTGAACAACTTGTTTGGCTAGATAATTTACCACAACTTACTATGGTTAGACACACTGAAGCGCAAGCACAGCTTTTTCGTCTTGCACTTACATTGTTACTGGCAGGTACACCGGTAGCACTACCTTTCATTGCAATGGTATTAATTTGTGCTGCTTTGGCGCGTTCACGCAATCGCCGACGGGTCGCAATATAGATTTCGATGTATACGATAGTCATTATTGCTAAGGGAATAAAAAATGAACCCAATGATGAGTATATCACGTAACCACGATTCGACGTTAATTCACACGGTGTAGCGCTTGTAAATTCATCTGGCCAATCATTCCAACCGATAAGTGGAGGCGAACTAATGACTAACGACAGAATCCATACACCGGAAATCAGTAATAGAACTCGGCCTACAGTACGCTTTTGTGCATAATTAATGGGATCAGTTATGGCCCAGTAGCGATCAAGTGCAATCGCACATAAATTAAGTATTGACGAGGTGCAGCATAAAACATCGCATGTGAGCCACATTTTACAAATATGAATACCAAACTCCCAGCGACCAAGAATCGAGTATGCTACGTTGAAAGGTAAAACGAGTAATGCAACCGTAAGATCAGCTACTGCCAATGATACAATAAAGAAATTTTGAACTATTCGTAATGGTTTATATGTGAATACACTTAAGATGACTAGAACGTTTCCAATTATAGTTAGTACAATTATTATGGAAAGCACAATTGTTGTAAGAATGGCTTCCCATTCTGGAACGGCCAAATGTGTACCAAAATGACTTGCGTAGAGTTCTTCGTTGTCACTGATGGTGCTGCATCCATCAATATCTTCGAAATAGCTTGAGTTGTTAGCGGTGTTGCCACTTGTGGCGGTGTTAAATATTGTAGTGATTGTAGTAGTGTTTACTGAGACAGCGGTAATTTTGTTACTCGATGACATGTATATTTCTTTGGAAATATTTAGAAACAAAAGCGGCTGTTGCCGTGTTGGCGGCATTTTGCATTTTTCGGGATTTGTATTTGCCCGGTTCTATGCGATCTTTTTTGTTTTTCTTACGTAATATATGTATGTTTGTCCGAATTAGATCTGCAAAATAAAAGGAATACGTAATGATTGCTTTGGTTTTAATATCGAGCAATTTGTTTTCATAAAATTAGCTTTTATATGCCTAATATTTAGTTAGGTACCGAAATGTCATAACGCATAGTTCTGGCGTAATATTATAAATTTTATGACTAGTGGAAGACATGTTTTTACCAGGATGAAAATTTTGATAATAGCACAGAAGGGTATCGCGATGGTGACCATAAGGTCAACGGCCATAAGGTAATTTTACATTTTGACCACTTCAAATGGCTGTAAGGTCAATTTACTTCATGACCGTATATTTACTGTAGTGTCTGGCCATAGCGACTGAGTCCACGAAAATGTTCAGATTTTCCGGAAAGTAGGTAATAAGTATAAAATGTTGTAGATTATAGTAATACAAACAAGAAAGGACGGGACTATCTTCGGCACAGCCTTTCATGAATGGAGTTGAAGAATAATGTCGTGAATTTTCAAAAATTCATAAAACTTGAACGAACTGGTTGTGACGGGATATTAGTGTGACCGTTATTTTTTTTTCGTATTTTCACTTGGCAAACCCTTAGATTTATTCCAAATCAGAAAAAAATTATATATAAAAATTTTAGATCGTTTGCATAACTATTGGGCGTGCCTTGAGCCCACAAAGTTTGCTAAAAATGTAATTTTTCTCACTATGGCTCGCTTTAATTGTTCTTAACTTCAGTAATATTTATTTTATAGAAAAAACTTTATTCACAAATATTCTATGGACATGTATCTGATGAAATGAAAAATGTTGCTCTGTATTAGTTTTCTTTAACATTAATATTTTATCCAGAAAAAACCAAATTAAAAAATAACAGCGAAGTTTTCACATATCTTCGCATTCTTTGCATACGAACATATTTTTATATAATTATTTGCAACACAATTAGTGCAACAGTTTACCGTCAGTTCTTACTGAGTAGCAGAGCAGAATATTATTTTTTTGTTACTTAACGACGACTACATCGGGTGGCGTTGGCATTACAACTTCTGCTCCCAAGACCTGCTAAAAAAGAATTAAGTGTTCTGGTTTTAGTTTTGTATGGTAACCCTGTGTGTTTCAATTATTTCTAATATACGTTTTATATAGTTTCATTCTCATTATTTATAATTTATAACCTTGAACTTCCTCATAGCTAGCAGCGATTTCTCTGATATCGATCTCCGAACTGCAGGAGGAAAGTTCAGCTGTTTCAGCTGAACAAAGACAGAACAAATAAATATATGTTATACTATATTAAAAATAATATAAAATTTCTTCTTACTAGAAGCAGCTAATGCACGATCACTCTGTTCTTTCGTTCTTTCTTCACTTACTGCTGTTTTGTAATCGATGCCATACATAAACCCGGTCTACCTTTCCTTCTTTGATTCTCCAAAAATAATTTTTCCTCTGAATTTTTAACAAGGTTCAGTGCATTTGCACTTGCTATATCAAATAAGTCATCTAACTTCGGCGTCCACGCCTCTTCTCTTTCTCTTTGCGTTTCCGATTTAATTTTAGAATTTTTATTCACTTTCCTCCATGCATTATATAAATCTTCAAGTTTTGTTATGCAGTGTTCCTTGGTTCTAGTGGGGATTCGACCTTTATCCCAAAAAAATATTCACTTCTTCGACCACTAATTTAGCACTCTCACGTAAATTTAATTTTACTGCTCGTAAATTAAAAAATAATACCTTCATAACTTCTTTGTTAGAAGGTAGTTTACACCCAGGATGGAGAAAAATTGCCTAACAAATGGATTTTATCACGCAAAATTCTTGATGACATGTCTAATTACTTTCAATGCACGACAATAAATGAAATGTAGTCGTCGTTAAGTAACAACAAAAATAATATTCTGCTCTGCTACTCAGTAAGAACTAACGGCAAACTGTTACACTAATTATGTGTTGCAAATAATTATATAAAAATATGTTCGAATGCAAAGAAATCGAAGATATGTGAAAATTTCGCTGTTATTTTTTAGTTTGGTTTTTTCTGGATTAAATAATAGTGTTAAAGAAAACTAATACAGAGCAACATTGTTCATCAGATATGTGCCTAGAATATTTGTGAATAAAGTTTTTCTATAAAATAAGTATTACCGAAGTCAAGAACAATTACAGCGAGCCATAGTCAGAAAAATAGCATTTTTAGCAAACTTTGTGGGCTCAAGGCACGCCTAATAATTACGCAAATGATCTAAAATTTTTTACATCTAATTTTTTCTTACTTGGAATAAATCTAAATGAAAATACGAAAAAAAAATGTGTCCATATAACTTTCGGTCACACTAATGGGATATATATTATATATACCACCGATCTTAACGCTTTTTTCAGATAATAAAGTATAACATATATGTAAGCATTTTCTGAAATTTTAAGCTTCTAGCTTTTAAAATGAGTAAGCAATTACGCTGGCGCTGTTTTTAGGGGGATGCAAGGAGCAATTAGTTTTTCCTTGAGAATTTCCCATCTCTGAGGGCTTGCACTTAAGATATTATACCATTTCTGCGTAATACCGAAAAATGTGATGACTTCTGCACAACATTCAGCAGCTTGCACTCCACATAAATTTAAACTATGACAAGCACAAGGTGCAAATATTGCCAGGGAGTTATCTCTCAGGATATGACTCTGCGCTCCTTTGTAATGACCGCTCATATTACTGCCATTATCATACCCTTACCCACGGCAGTTATCCAGTGGAATATTGTGCTTTTTTAGAGTGCTGCGAATCAGCTCAGCCGATAGCTTCTCCTGTTTTTGCGTTACAATCGACAAACTCTAAGAAGCGTTCTTGGATTTTCTATTTTCCGGAGTCCCTGTGTAATAAAACATAACGTAATATAAAAACAGTCTGCTCAATATGCGCCGACTCAGGGGTTGCATCCACTATTACTGTGTAATACTTGACGGACTTTCTCTCGTCTTCTATCTTTCTAATTACTTGACTTGCACAGATTTCTATGAACTCATTTTGTGTTCCATCAGACAAATAATGTGCTTGGAGACGATTCTTTTTCGTTTGAGATTCCCTCACCTTCTCCAAATGTTCATGCAAAAGGGGGTCATAATTGCTGATCAGTTCCAAAATACTCCTGCGAGCTGCCTAATTTTTAAGGGTTTCCGCTAAGAGAAAATCCACTGAACTTGCATTTCGAATTCTCTTTTCATATTGGCCCCACTCTATATAGCAAGTTTTATGATTTTGACTATTTTCAGGAGTTTTGTCGTGTGACCTCTTCCAACCTTTTTCTTTAGAATAACCTGAAGATTTTGTCAAAACTGATCGGGTATTTTCGGAAATTTTGCTGAAAAGCCGGCATGGAAAACAAAAAAGCGCTTCTTTTGTTGCACTCCAAACGAGCAAATCACGCTTTACTTTTTCTCCGTTTTTTAGAGTAGTATGGAGAGTGATTTGAAGGAAATGGTGACCACTTAAGTCGTTGGGAAGTCGAAATAAAATGTGATTTTAAGTTAGTAGAAGCATTTTTGACAGATAGCGGTTATAAAATTGTGTGTTTATTTAACTTAAAATCATCCCTCTCCGCGGCCCTCAAAGTATTTAAAAACAGAATACATACATACTTTCGAAAATACTTTGAAATCGAAAGCTTACATTTTGGTATTATTAAGCGCTGTACGCAGATCAAAAAACATTCAAGAAAAATTTTGCATTTTCTTGAGCATGAAAATAGCAGTAGGCACAAAATTTTGGCATTTCACGATGCATTTATACACAATTTACACATGAATACCGCTTTTATAAGAATAAAACAAAATTTATGAAACTTTTTGATACTATTTCCCCCCCACAGCCAAGCTCACGATCCTCCACTGAATTACGTTAAACTTTTTATCTGAACAATCGCTTGTATCGATTATATATAATATATATATGAACAACTTTTATAATTTTATAACTTTTAGTCAATAATTGTATAGCTAGAAGTTTTATAGAACCCAGTTTAATTACTGCCTCTAGATCTGGCAACTCTGCCACCCCTAGTAGCCGAAGCCTTGGAGTGAAGTTTTTCCAACGCTTCTTTGAATAACAGAACACTTCTTGATGAAGTACTGTGTGAGGTTATTGCCTCAATCGCCACCTGACAATCAATATATATATTGACGGGACTGTTCCTTCACGGCTATAGTTTCCGCCTGAAAGACGCTGCAATAATTTGGCAGCCTATAGGATCTACCTATTTCTGGATCCACACAGTAAAGAGCACATCCGCCTCCTTTCATTCATTTGGAACGGTTCGTATACACATTAGTATGTCCTGCCATTTCTGCAATCTGTCACCAACCCTCCGGCTCAATTGTGGCCCCAAGATCTCTTTTGAAGCTTGGGTACGGGACCATATTTTCCGTTTGCCCTATATTAGAAGGCGCTATACTGCTATTGCCATAAGGCATGCGCTCGACCTGCCCCGAGGCTTTAAGACTTGTTGCAGTTGCTAACGCGACATTTCTGGTCATTAGATGTGCAAGTGGCATCTGAGAATGGCATGTAATACTGCTCTCGGAGTTGTTGCTGTTGTTGTAGCAGTGCTTCGCCCCATCCAATAAGTGCGATCACTTATAAATTCCCAACAATATCCTCTAACGAGAGTTCAAGGAAACTTGCGGTTTCAAGAGGGTTGGACCAGAGTGAGAGGGGTGTTAGATGCGTTGGTTCCAAATTGCAATTAAAGAAATCGTTGGTGTCATACGGCGACACATTGCAAGGAAAACATACATTCTGGATAGGTAAGAATTTAACTGTTACAGTATGAAGATCGAAGTTGAGCTTAAGTAAAGCGCGTCTCCCTAGGGATACGGCTTCCATTTTCTGCGAGTTCATGGTATTTATCTTTAATAACGGTGTTCGCCGAGCAATTCCTGGCATAGAGGTCCGACCCCTGTTTGCGGATATCACTGAGGACCTGTTTTTTTTCTTGTATTTATTCACGGTCTTTAAGACCTAGTTTAAATTAAAAAGAAAAATTTTAATGATTTACAGTATAAAAATAATTTTTTTTAAACTTATTAATATTTCACAGCCTTTTATCTCATTTGGTAATTCATTATACATTTTATAACCTATATATTCTAAATTCTTTTAGCGAACTCAGTTCTTACCCTAGGCAGTCTTATATGTTTACTACTTCTAGTTTCATAGTTGTGAATCTCATGATTAAAATGTATTTTGTTGCCCAGATACTTCGGAAGTATTCCTAATATCACATGACGAATAAATTTCAATGTAAAGTAACTTATGGACTGTTTTATACTAAGCCAATTTAACATATTGTTACGAATATACCATGTACGTATACGAGCAGCGAACAATCAATGCACAAACACATGCATATATCTGAGATACTTCTGAAAGTATGCAATGAGAGAAGCTATAAATCGTGCAATTGTAGTTACAGCTGAGAAGTTTGAAAGCTGATGGACTAGTAGATTCTTGAAGCGCCTAGAAGATGCGAACGTTGAAATCAGAGAGTATAAAAGGCAACAAATGTAGAGGCGTTGGAATTCAGTTTGATTTGAGCTATCAAGCAGTTTCGATTAAGACGCTATCTAGCGAGCAAGAGCAGTATTATTTTGAAAGTCAGTTTCATTTAAGCCCTCATTTTGGTTATTAAGCCAGCTAGTTGCAAAGTATAAGTGTTATTGTGAAGTACTTTAATGAAGGCCATTTTTCCGTTATTCAATATTGGAGTTATTTATTCAACAGTTTAGTGATACGAACTTAGCAAAAGGGCAAATAAGAGGATTTGCAGCAAATTCGTTACAATATATAACATTGTACTTCTAGGTGTTCTATTCGAACATTTTAAAATTAATCGCATTGCCTTGTTTTGCTGTATTTGAGGTTTTTTTATCTGTGTATCATTTACTAATAGTAGAATTGTAGGACAGTAGACAAAATGTGGTTCAATGATGGATCTGTATACTAAGATTTTATGACGTTGGTTAATATTGTTACGAATATTAGCAAAACTAAGGGGTGCTGTCATCTCTAAGCCGATGCTAAGCAGTGACGTGAATTCACATCAATAATTCAATCATTATGTATCTACATAAATGAAACAATAATTGCGTCTACACATATGTACCATGTACGTATACGAGCAGCGGAGAATCAATGCACAAACACATGCATATATCTGAGATACTCCTGAAAGTATGCGATGAGAGCAGCTATAAAATCGTACAATTGTAGTTACATCTGAGAAGTTTGATAGCTGTAGTAGATTCTGGAAATGGAATCGCCTAGAAGATGCGAACGATGAAATCAGAGAGTATAAAAGGCAGCAAATGTAGAGGCGCTGGAATTCAGTTTGATTTAAGCTATCAAGCAGTTTCGATTAAGACGCTATCTAGCGAGCCATAGCAGTATTATTTTGAAAGTCAGTTTCATTAAGGCTATCAGTTTGGTTATTAAGCCAGCTAGTTGAAAAGCGTTTAGCGGTGAGCTAATGTGAGAAGTCGACATCCTGGCTAGGCCACTCTGACATAATCGGTTTAAGGGCTGGCCGGGGGAGATCTTATCGGCAGCGTCTGTACACCTCTAGGTGGGGCTGCAAGCGGGCGTCTGTCTTGGAGCAAGCGGCTCGCTATATAAACGTGCCAAGTAATATTTTCACCCCCGCTGAGCGGGTTGTGCGCTGGGCTTGGCACCCGCCACGTAAAACCATACTCCAATGAAATATAACAACAAGCCTCGGATAAATACACTCTCTATTGATGACGACCATGGCAAACGTTTGAAAGGACAATGAATTGAGGGCATGCACCTGGAACGCCCGCTCCCTGAATGGGATTGGTGCAGATGCCCGGCTGGTTGATATCCTCGTTAAAGCAAAATCTTACATCACCGCCATCCAAGAAATGCGTTGGACGAAGCAAGGAAGAAAGAAGATCAAAAATTGTGACATATATTGGAGTGGCCATGCGAATAAGCGCAGTTTCGGCGTCGGATTCGTGGTGGGAGAGAGACTTTGTCGCCAAGTGCTGGCTTTCATGCCTGGGGACGAGCGTCTCGCCGCTATCCGAATAAAAGCAAACTTTTTTAATATATCATTCATCTGCGCCCATGCGCCGACAGAGGAGAAAGACGATGAGGTGAAAGACACTTTTTATAAACAATTAGAACGCACATACGAGCGCTGCCCCCGTCATGATATAAAAGTCGAGCTTGGCGACTTTAACGCCAGGGTGGGCAAAGAAGGTGTTTTTGGCCCTACAGTCGGAAAGTTCAGCCTACACAATGAACTTCTCCTAACGGACTGAGGCTGATTAACTTTGCCGGTGCTCGAAACATGGTCATATCCAGCACGAGGTTCATGCATAAAAAGATACATCAAGCTACATGGCTGTCTCCTGATCGAAATACTCGCAATCAGATCGACTACCTTGTGATAGACGGACGGCATGCCTCCAGTGTTTTAGACGTGCGCACGATCCGAGGACCTAACATCGACTCGGACCATTATCTCGTTGCAGCCAAAATACGCACCCGTCTCAACGCGGCTAAAACCAAGGAACAAAAAACACAAGGAAAGCTAGACGTCGAAAAGCTTTAATCACAACAGACTGCCAATGATTTCGCAACTCGACTCTCACACCTGCTCTCTGAGAGCACAACTCATCCTGCAGGAATACACGAGCAGTGGGAGCATATCTCCAAAGCACTTCGTACTGCCGCCGAGGAAAAAATTGGTTACCGGCGGCCACGAAAAAACAACTGGTATGATGAAGAATGCCGCGTTGCAACCGAAAGAAAAGACGCTGCCTACAGGGCTACGTTAAAAGCGAGCGCGACAAGAGGAGTGTGTGAACGCTATCGTGAGTTGAAAACGGGAAGCGAGACACCTTTTCAGGAAGAAAAAAGCAGAAGCAGAAAGGCGTGAGTGCGAGGAGCTTGAGCTGCTAGCCACCAGGAATAACGCCCGAAAATTTGTACCAAAAAATGCGGCGACAGACGGAAGGTTTTAAGACCGGGGCAAACTCCTGTAGGAATGAAAACGGCGAACTTGTAACTGATGTCCAGAGAGTGCTTAGATTATGGAGGGAATACTTCTCTGCTCTCCTAAATGGAGGCAGCAATTCACCGCGCAGAGATGAAGAACGCGATCCCGCAATCGATGATGATGGAATATATGTCCCCCCGCCCGATTATGACGAAGTTAGAATAGCAATAACCAGATTGAAAAACAACAAGGCCGTGGGCGCTGATGGATTGCCTGCGGAGCTATTCAAGTTCGGCGGCGAGGAGTTGGTAAGGCGCATGCAGCAGCTTCTTAGCAAATTATGGGCGGACGAAAGCATGCCCGACGGTTGGAATCTAAGTGTTCTTTGCCCAGTCCACAACAAGGGGGATACTGCAAAATTCACCAACTATCGTGGAATCAGCCTTCTTAATATCGCATATAAGGTTCTTTCAAGTGTATTGTGCGAAAGATTGAAGCCCACCGTGAACCGGCTGATTGGACCTTATCAGTGCGGCTTCAGACCTGGTAAATCTACCATCGACCAGATTTTCACAATGCGCCAAATCTTGGAAAAAACCCGTGAAAAGAGAATCGACACACATCACCTCTTCGTCGACTTTAAAGCCGCCTTCGACAGCACGAAAGGAGCTGCCTATATGCCGCTATGTCTGAATTTGGTTTCCCCGCAAAACTTATACGGCTGTGCAAAATGACGTTGAGCAACACCATCAGCTCAGTCAGAATTGGGAAGGACCTCTGCGAGCCGTTCGAAACTAAACGAGGTTTCAGACAGGGTGACCCCCTATCGTGCGATTTCCTTAATTTGATGCTGGAGAAAATTATACTAGCTGCAGAACTTAAACCGCACTGGAACAATATACTATAAAAGCGTGCAATTACTGGCATATGCTGATGACATTGATATCATCGGCCTAAACACCCGCGCTGTTAGTTCTGCTTACTCCAAACTGGAAAAAGAAGCGGTAAAGATGGGTTTGATGGTGAATGAGGACAAAACGAAGTACCTGCTGTCATCGAGCAAAGAGTCAGCGCATATGCGCCTTGGCAACCACGCTACTGTTGGCAGCCATAATTTCGAAATAGTAAAAGACTTCGTTTATTTGGGAACCAGCATCAACACTAGCAACAACATCAGCACTGAAATCCAGCGAAGAATCAATCTTGCCAATAAATGCTACTTTGGACTAGGTAGGCAATTGAAAAGTAAGTCCTCTCTCGGCGAACGAAAATCATACTCTACAAGTCACTTATCGTACCCGTCCTGCTATATGGGGCAGAAGCATGGACCATGACAACAGCAGATGAAGCGGCTTTGGGAGTGTTCGAGAGAAAAGTTCTTCGAAAGATTTATGGACCTCTACGCGTTGGCGATGGCGAGTACCGAAGAAGATTTAATGATGAGCTGTACGAGCTATACGCAGACATCAACATAGTCCAGCGAATTAAAACGCAGCGGCTGCGCTGGCTAGGCCATGTTATGCGAATGAAAGATGATGCTCAGGCCAATAAAGTGTTTCTATCGGAACCCGCCTATGGAAGCAGAGGTAGAGGGCGGCCCCCACTCCGTTGGAAGGACCAGGTGGAAAACGATTTAAACTCCCTTGGTGTGACCAATTGGCGCCGTTTGGCGGAGCGAAGGAGCGACTGGTGCGCCTTGTTGGACGGCCATAACCGTTTAGACGGTTAAGCGCCAATTAAGTAAGTAAGTTGAAAGTAGAAGTGTTATTGTGAAGTACTTTAATAAAGGCCATTTTTCCATTATTCAATATTGGAGTTATTTATTCAACAGTTTAAGTGATACGGACTTAGCAAAAGGGCAAATAAGAGGATTTGCAAGTAAATTCGTTACAATTGGTGTCAGAAGAGGAATTGTTGAATAAATTCCAGAGGACAACAAGGACATGGCAAAGTTCAGTGAATTGAAGATCCAGCAACTAAAGAAGGAGTTGGAGAGCCGTGGATTGAATACAAGCGGCGTTAAACTCGAACTTCAGGCACGGCTACGAGAGGCAATGGAAGCAGAAGGAATTGATGTGGACGAGTATGTCTTTTATCCTGATGGGGACGAGACAACAACAAAACTTGAAAGGAAAAACGAAACATCGCAGACAGTTATAAGCACAGACTTGAACATGATTTTGGCTGCAATATCTGCTCCAACATCGACAATGTCATCTCAACTAGAAGAACAGGAAACGTATATGTCATCACAGATGGAATCCCAAGAGACACGAATAACATCCAAGATGGAAACACAGCTCGAAGAACAGAATACATATATGGCATCCCAACTGGAAGAGCAGAAGATATATATGGCATCCCAACTGGAATCACAGGAGGCACGTATTTCAGAAATGACGTCGCAAGTGTCATCTCAACTGGAAGACCAAAAGACATATACGGCATCTCAATTGGAAGCGCAAGAGGCACGTATATCTGAAATGTAGGCAGAAATTTTGGAACAGGTATCATCAAAAATGGAAGCGAAGGATGCAAAAATGCCTCAATTTCAGGCAGAAGTAGATGATTTAAAAGGTCGTATGGAGCAGTTACAACTAAATCGCCCAGCTGTTTCAGCAAGCAATCCAAAGGTAAAAACACCATCCTTTGGCGGTTCTGTTCCTTTCCAGGTGTTTAAGATTCAGTTTGAGAAGACCGCAGCAGTGAACAACTGTAGTGCTGAAGATAAAGTTGCTGCACTATTCGTGGCATTGAAAGGATCTGCTGCTGAAATCCTACAGACTATTCCCGAGTGAGAGCGGAACAACTACGAAACATTGATGAGCGCTCTAGAGAGGCGATACGGAAGCGAACACAGGAAGCAGATACACCAAATAGAGTTGCAAAACCGCTACCAAAAGGCTAATGAGACTTTGCAGGAGTTTGCGTCAGATGTCCAAAGGCTTGCACATTTGGCGAATGCCGACGCACCCGTGGAATCCACCGAAAGGGTAAAAATTCAGAGCTTTATAAATGGCATACGGGACGTCGAAACGAAGCGAGCCGCATACGCAAACCCAAAGCCAACATTTGCAGAAACGGTATCACATGCATTGACTCAGGAAACTGCCTCACTATTGAGTAAACCAGCATATAAAGCTCATCGGGTGGAAGTGGAAAGACCAGATTGGGTAGACACAAT
Source organism: Eurosta solidaginis (assembly GCA_029619165.1). Lineage (NCBI taxonomy): Eukaryota > Metazoa > Arthropoda > Insecta > Diptera > Tephritidae > Eurosta > Eurosta solidaginis. Next base: position 59,352 of record JARSSU010025018.1, read on the forward strand.
TTTGGAAGCACTGAAGGGATCACAACTAAAGAATGCCGGAGTTATTAAATGTTTCAAGTGCGGCAACCCAGCTCATATTGCATGACATTGCAGCACCGGTCCAAATAGCTCCAACAATGTGGGTGGCCGTAAACGCAGAGCTGAAGGAGATGAGCAAATCTCCAAGTCCACTCAATCGTTAAACTAAAGCGAGTCAGCCACAAAGGGCGACAGCTGGCTCCCTCAATTGAATGCCCCATAATCTCTATCTCACAAATTGGAAGAAGGTCGAGCAATCTTACTGCTGGAGGAATGTGGATGGAAAGGAACGTTTACTGACTGTAGATACGGGTGCATCCCATTCCATTATTCGAGCGGATTTAGTCAACAAGAAGATAAGACCATTGCATGGAGCAAGATTGCGTACAGCCACTGGAGAAGACAGCACGGTTCTAGGAGAAGTATCATGTGAAGTCGCAATTGGGAACGTCACGGTAGTACACAATTTTATAGTGGCAGAGATTGTTGATGAAATCATAATTGGAGTGGACTTCTTAATCGACCAGGGCATCAAGATCGACATCCAAAGCAAGACGATGCGATATGAAAACATGGATGTACCTCTTAATTTCGGCTACGAGAGAGGCTACAGCAGTAAACGAGTGCTGGTGGAAGATAGTCAGCAAATACCACCAAAATCCGAAGTAGTCATCTGGGCGAAGGTTGATGGAGATTGTGGGGGACAAACAAATTGTGGGTTGTCGAAGCAGCAAACAAATCAGCACCAAACATACTTGTAGGAAAAACCCTGGCTATGACAAAACAAGATGGACGTATTCCGGTAAGAGTACTCAACGAGTTCAAGTCGCCACTCAAACTGACCAAAGGAGATATTTTGGGAAGATGTCAAGAGGCTGAAGTAATTATTAACTGTGAACAGCTCCAGGAAAACGTTTCATCTAGTAATACTGATCTTTCAAATGACATCACGGCATGGACGGAGGGGCTAGAGGAAGATTATCAGAGTAAGGCAAAGCAACTGCTCCCAAAGTACGCACACATATTGACCAGGATGGTTCCAAACCAGGTCGCACCAATGTTGTGAAACATCAAATTGACACTGGAGACGCGAGGCCGATACGTCAAGCTCCACGTAGTGTTCCACTGGTGAAGCGGGAAGTTGTGAGTCAAATTATACAAGAAATGAGCGACAGCGGCGTCATCGAACCATCAGCTGGAGCTCACCGGTAGTACTTGTGAAGAAGAAGGATGGAAAAATGAGGTTTTGCGTGGACTACCGGAAGTTGAATGACGTAACGAAAAAGGATAGCTCCCCATTGCCAAGGATTGACGACACTCTGGACTCGCTCTCTGGTACGAAATGGTTTTCCACACTGGACTTGAAAAGCGGCTACTGGCAAGTGGAGGTGAAGGAGGAAGACAAAGAGAAAACAGCCTTCAGCGTCGGAGATGGTCTTTGGTAATTTACAGTAATGCCCTTTGGACTATGTAATGCACCAGCTACTTTCAAGAGACTCATGGATCAGGTATTGAAAGGACTACATTGGAAAACATGTTTGGTGTACCTGGACGACATCATCGTATTGGGCAAGAACTTTGAAGAACATCTTAAAAACTTAGAGGAAATTTTCAGAGAATAGCCGGCGCCGGTCTGAAGTTAAGTCCTAAAAAGTGTGCGCTGTTTAAAAAGGAAGTAAATTATTTGTGTCACAAGGTAACGACAGAAGGTATCCGTACAGCGAATGAAAAGATAGAGGCAGTAAATGATTGGCCAAGACCACAGAATCTGCATGAATTGAGAAGTTTCCTTGGGCTGTGCACATATTACCGCCGATTTGTACCAAATTTTGCCAGCGTAGTCCATAGTCTCCACGAACTAACAAGAAAAAATAAAGCTTCTGAATGGAAGAAGGAGCAATAGTAGCTTTCCAAACATTGAAAGAGCGTTTGTGCACTGCCCCAATGTTGGCATATCCTATTCCAGGAGCAACGTTTATTCTAGATACAGATGCGAGCGGATATGCTATAGGAGGCGTTTTATCACAACTGGTCGATGGACAGGAGAAGGTAGTTGCATATTACAGCCGTTCAATTGGAAAACCAGAGAGGAACTACTGCGTTACACGGAGAGAACTGTTGGCATAGGTAGAGTGCATTAAACATTTCCAAAAATACCATTACGGCCAGCGATTCCGTGTCAGGACAGATCACGCAGCGTTGAAATGGCTTCAGTAGTTCCGTAATCCGGAAGGACAATTAGCACGGTGCATCGAGCGACTACAAAGCTATGACTTTTCCATTGAGCATCGAAAAGGTAGTACCCATGGAAATGCTGATGCAATGTCACGAAGACCATGTAGTTTGGAATGCAAGAACTGTTTAAAAGCCGAGGCTAAAAAAGACATTATAGATGTCCGGCTAATGACTATAACATGTACAGATGAATGGGACAAGGAACAGCTAAGAAAATGTCAGCTAGAAGATACAGATCTGTCACGTGTTATGCAAGGGCTCGAACGAAACGAAAGACCAAACAGAGAAGAGATGTCAGCAGAGAGTCCCATTGCGAAGTCATATTGGGCACAGTGGAACAGTTTAGAATTGATATCCGGTTGCCTTCATCGAGTATGGGAGAGTTAGGATGGTAAATGCAAGAAGAAACTGATAGTTGTTCCCAGAAAGAGGATTCCTGACGTGCTCAGCGAGCTGCATAATGGTCCAAGCGGAGGTCATCTTGGAATCACGTCACGTCGTTGCCGTCAGTCGGTCACTGAGTGGATAGCGAACTGCGAGGTTTGTAGCAGAGCGAAAGGGCCCAGAACCCGAAGTTATGGCCAGATGAAGAAATATAACTCAGGTGCGCCATTTGAAAGGATCGCTATGGATGTCGCAGGTCCATTTCCTACTAGCAACGGCGGAAACAAATATGTACTGGTAGTTATGGATTATTTCAGCAAATGGCCAGAGGTATACGCAACCCAAATCAAGAAGCGGAAACGGTAGCAGAAGTGTTTATAAACAATTGGGTTGCAAGGTATGGTGTACCAATGGAGTTACATTCTGACCAAGGCAGGAATTTCGAATCAGCTGTGTTCCAGGAAATGTGTAAATCATTGGGCATTCGAAAAACACGGGCAACTGCATTGCATCCTCAATCCGATGGTATGGTAGAACGATTAAATAGAACATTGGAGGAGCACTTAAGGAAAGTAGTAGACAAGTACAATAAAGAGTGGGATACCCGCATACCATTATTCTTGATGGCTTACCGATCAGCAGTGCATGAGGCAACGGGCCAAACCCCTGCAACAGTAGTTTTTGGCAATGACCTTAGACTGTCAGCTGATTTGAGGTTTGGGATAGATGCCAATGCGGAGAGAAATGTCAAGAAATCCACTAGTGATTTGGAAGAAGAGCGAAGAGAAATATATGATCTGATAAGGCAACGAACAAAGATTATGAGTGACAAGATGAAAGCCAGATACGGTAAAGCAATTAATTCGGAAGGTTTTCAGGAAGGAGATTTGGTGCTGTTATACAACCCACAACGTAAAAAAGGTTTGTCCCCGAAATTGCAGTGTAATTGGGAAGGCCCATACAAAGTTGTAAAATGGATCAACGATGTAGTGTACCGCATACAAACCATCGGTAAACCACGAACCAAAATGAAAGTGGTCCATTTGGAAAGGCTAGCAGCGTTTAGATCGAGAGATTTGTCTTATCGGGACGATCAGACTTAGGTGGAGGGCAGTGTTACGAATATTAGCAAAACTGAATTCACATCAATAATTCAATCATTATGTATCTACATAAACGAAACAATAATTGCGTCTACACATATGTACCATGTACGTATACGAGCAGCGGAGAATCAATGCACAAACACATGTATATATCTGAGATACTCCTGAAAGTATGCCATGAGATAAGCTATAAAATCGTGCAATTGTAGTTACATCATGGAAATGGAAGCGCCTAGAAGATGCGAACGATGAAATCAGAGAGTATAAAAGGCAGCAAATGTAGAGGCGCTGCAATTCAGTTTGATTGGAGCTATCAAGCAGTTTCGATTAAGACGCTATCTAGCGAGCCATAGCAGTATTATTTTGAAAGTCAGTTCATTTAAGCTATCAGTTTGGTTATTAAGCCAGCTAGTTGAAAAGTAGAAGTGTTATTGTGAAGTACTTTAATAAAGGCCATTTTTCCATTATTCAAAATTGGAGTTATTTATTTAACAGTTTAGCGATACGAACCTAGCAAAAGGGGAAATGAGAGGATTTGCAAGTAAATTCGTTACAATATATTTACATGTTCGGTACATGAAGCCTATTTTCTTTGCAATTTTAGCTTCTACATTACTTATATGATCTCCAAAGTTCAAGTTCATATCAATCAGGACTCCTAAATACTTCATTTTGTCGACTCTTTGAATTTCACTGTTCCTTATTTTCAAGACAACATTGCTTGGATAATTGATAACAGTGGTACTTAGGTTTTTCTAAAATACCATAAACTTGGTTTTATCCACATTTACTTTCAAGTATCTTAGGCACATCCATTTGATGTGCAAGTGGGATCTGAGAATGGCATGCAAAACTGCTCTCGGAGTTAGTTGTTGTTGTTGTTGTAGCAGTGCTTTGCCCCATTCAATAGGTGCGATCACTTATAAATTCTCAGCAATATCCTCTAACGAGAGTTCAAGGAAACTTGCGGGTTTCAAGAGGATTGGACCAGAGTGAGAGGGGTGCTAGATGCGTTGGTTCAACATTGCAGTTAAAGAAATCGTTGGTGTCATACGGCGACACATTGCAAGAAAAACATACATTCTGGATAGGTAAGAGTTTAACCTGTTACAGTATGCAGATCGAAGTTGAGCTTAAGTAAAACGCGTCTCCCTAGGGATACGGCTTCCATTTTCTCCGAGTTCATGGTAAAAATAAAAAAATAAAAAGTTCATGGTATTTATCTTTAATAACGGTGTTCGCGGGCAATTCCTGGCATAGAGGTCTATCGCCTGTTTGTGGATATCACTGAGGACCTGTGTATTTATTCATGGTCTTTAAAACCTAGTTTAAATTAAGAAATAAAAAGTTTAATGATTTACAGCAGGTGTCGTCACTCCATAAGCGCTTTCACGCAATTGTTTTTGTAAAACGCTCAGGCAAGCGCACCGATAGGCAAGCGCGCCACACATCCCCGCGCGCACGCATTCTATCACTCGCATAACCGAATGTTTTCTGCTGTACCCATTAGGAACTAAACTACTATAATTTCGTGTAAAATTATTTTGAAGTAATATTTTTGGGTATATTTTTGTTTCACCTGTACGAAAACAATGAAGCTTTGTTTGATTTATTTAATAATTAAATTAAATTTGAATTGAAGCATGTAGAAGTATTTTTAAATGCATTCAAGAAAACAATGCAATGTTTTAATTTTGAAAGCTACCAAGTCCGACTGGGTTTGTGTATGTGCCAGCGCCATTTCTGCTCGCAGAATGGTTGTAGCTATTTTTTAGAAAACAAAATGAAAACTAGACGTGCACTGATTGGTTGTACTATTTTTTTTAGAAAACAAAATGAAGAATACGTGCAATATTTTAGAAAATATTTTTTAGAAAACAAAATGATGAATAGACGTGCACTGACAAAAACTTATTTCGTCTCACTTGACTTAAAAATTGAATATGGAATATACATATTAGTGATAAGTTTGAGGTGCATGCATGCTTTGTTTCACCACTATTAACCGGAGAAGATAATTTAAGATTATCACTCATTTATCTAATAGAATATAATAAATAATAGCCGTGTTTTTTTAAACGGTTTTATTTAGGTTGACTCTGTGTAGCGAACAGAATTTTTTAATCGAAATTTAAGTAACTTCCCGATAAGCTACAAGCTTGAAACTTGGAATATAGTTCAGAACCCGATGACAATGCAATAATAAGAAAAAAATTTCCGATAAGTGGCGCATGGATCGAAATATTTAAAAAAATCGTATTTGTGGTCCGATTTGGCTCATATTTGGAACACATATTACATACGGGAATAGAAATCGCTTTGTGAAAAAAATTCCCGCTAGGTAGCGCAACGATCGAGATATTCAAAAATCTCGTATTTGTTTGTCTGATTTGGCTCATTTAAATCCTCACTTAGATGCGTAGGAGCCTTTTTTGGCGGCAACACATATATAATTTTTTTAATATTTTGGTCCTTGCTCCACCTGTCGGCGATTTTTTTCTAATTATTGCTGTAGGGTTATCTACTTGAGTTAAATATACTTTATTTTTGTAAATTATTTTTAATTGAGTTATCCTTTGAAGATGAGAATTTTTGAATTACTTCAAAAGAAAATTTTTGTTTTAGATATTTAAAAACTTCAGATGAATAAAAACTAAAAGTTGTTCTTGAATTTTTTTTATCGGGAAGTTGCTTAAATTTGAATTACAAAATTATGTTCGCTACACATAGTCAAGCTAAATAGACCCGTTTAAAAAGCATTTATTTTGAAATAACTGGCGATACAAGTTGAGAAAAATTTATTGCGTCCTACATTGTAAAATAAATTTTATATGGATTTGGAGGTTGAATTTTTATTTTCCACGAACTTCAAAGGGGAAGCACAATGCATGGTTTGTTTTACCATTATAAGCCGAATTTGTGCTCACGACTTGAGAAGGCATTATATGAGTTGTCATGCTGAACTCTCCACAGATATTTTAGTGGGAGAATCGCGGAAAGAACTAGTGGAAGCCCTTCGAAAATCATTTATTGAGCAGGATGCGAAAAATATACTGTCGTATATTGAAAATAATGGAGAACTCGTGGGCTCACGGCTCTCTAAAATTCAACGTTTCCCAGACAATGCCCCCTTAAGAGCTTCATATATTGCAAGCTTAAGCATTGCAAAAAATTGCAAAACCCTTCACAGAGGGAGTTTTCATTAAAAAAGTTTGCCAAGAAATGCTGCATTGTTTCGGAGATGAGGGTGCATTGTTGGCAGATACAATAGATAAAGTTTCTCTCTCCGCAGCATCTGTGACTCGCCGAATCGCAAACTTAAATTCCTTTCTGGATGGAGCGTTAGGTGAAAAGTTGAATTCCTGTAGCTATTTTTCCATTGCCTTGGATGAAACTTGCGACATTTCCGACACAAGTCAACTCATTTTAGCAGTAAGAATGGTTAATGAAAATTTTAGCATATCCGAGGAGATTTTCGCATTAATTCCTTTATTAAAAAATACTCGGGGAGTTGATATTTTTAATTCCGTTAACGAAAGGGTTAAATTTAAGCGCTAACATTGAAAAGTTTTCTTCGGTGTGTACAGATGGTGCACCCGCAATGGTTGGAAAAAAAGAAGGCTTTGTTGGCCAGCTCTTGAAAAACGATATACGGGTTCCATCGTTTCATTGCATAATACACCAGGAGTCTCTGTGTGCAAAATGGACTAGTAGTGTTAATACGATGAACGTAGTCGTAAAAATCGTTAACAGAATCAGAGGAGGGCACAATTCATTAACACATAGAAAATTTAAGATATTTTTGGATGAAATCGGAAACGAATACGGCGATTTGTTAATGTATACGGAAGTTAGATGGCTTAGTAGGGGAAAATGTCTGCAACGATTTTTTGAACTGAGGAAAGAAATTGCTGTATTTATAGAAACTGAAGTGAAAGGCTTTGATGATATTTTAATAGAAATTAAGTCACAAGAATTTAATATAAATCTTGCTTTTTTGACAGATTTGACAAAATATTTAAATCATTTAAATATTTCAATGCAAGGATTTAATAAAACGATTTTTGAAATGGTGAACTCAATTGAAGGGTTTGTAAATAAAATTGGCGTGCTTTTAGCTGATCTGAACATAGAAAAACTTTATCACTTTCCTTCATTAAAGTTGGTTCTAAATGAGTATAATATTTCAACTTACAATTTCTCTTTTTTTATAACTTGTCTCACTGACTTGAAAAATAACTTTTCTAAAAGATTCCAAGACTTTGAAGTTATCAGGAAAATGTTACCAATTTTTTTTATACCCATGACATGCGATGCAATTGAGCAGAGGCCAGAACTCCAAATGGAGCTATGCGACTTACAATGCGACTCTGAACTACAGTTACTAGATTTAAAAGGCATTGATTTTTGGAAAGTTGTAAGCAAGGACAAATATCCCTTACTGCGTCAAGAAATTTTAAAATTTTATTCAATGTTTGGTAGTACGTACATTTGTGAAAGCTCCTTTTCATTCCTTAAGCAAATAAAAACAAATAACAGAAATAGAGTTACAAATCAGCATTTAGAAGCGCTTCTGAAATTATCAACCACAAACATCAAAATAGATATAGAAAAATTAGTTGCGGACAATTTACAGTAGGTTAATATCTGCAGTTTCATCCTAACTTGAATCCTTCTTTCCGAAATACTATTAAATAAAAAAATTAAAAACAAAACAAACAAAAAAATAAAAAAATATATACAAAAAATAAAAACAAAAAAATATAAAAGATGAAATAAAATAAATGAATGAATCAGAATTACAAGATTATTATTATTTATATTATTTTGTTTCTAAAGAAACAAAACAAAACAAAAAAAATAAAAAGCCTAAAAATATAAAAAAAAATTTTTTAAATATAAACAAAAAAAACTATAAAAAATTTAATATAAAAAAATCGAATGAATTTACCTTCTATCAGGATTACAAAATGTATAATTTTCTTTCAAAAATAATATCATTTTAAGAATTTTCGCAGTTTTTACATTGTACTTTTTAATAGCTCCGTCGCCATTTTTTATACTCAGTTGAGCAGAGCTCACAGAGTATATTAAGTTTGATTGGATAACGGTTGGTTGTACATATATAAAGGAATCGAGATAGATATAGACTTCCATATATCAAAATAATCAGGATCGAAAAAAAATTTGATTGAGCCATGTCCGTCCGTCCGTCCGTCCGTCCGTTAACACGATAACTTGAGTAAATTTTGAAGTATCTTGATGAAATTTGGTATGTAGGTTCCTGAGCACTCATCTCAGATCGCTATTTAAAATGAACGATATCGGACTATAACCACGCCCCCTTTTTCGATATCGAAATTTCGAAAAACCGAAAAAAGTGCGATAATGCATTACCAAAGACAGATAAAGCGACGAAACTTGGTAGATGAGTTGAATTTATGACGCAGAATAGAAAACTAGTAAAATTTTGGACAATGGGCGTGGCACCGCCCACTTTTAAAAGAAGGTAATTTAGAAGTTTTGCAAGCTGTAATTGTCAGTCGTTGAAGATATCATGATGAAATTTGGCAGGGACGTTACTTCTATTACTATATGTACGCCTATAAAAATTAGCAAAAATCGAAGAAGGACCACGCCCACTTTTAAAAAAAAATTTTTTTAAAGTATAAAATTTAACAAAAAATTTAATATCTTCACAGTATATAAGTAAATTATGTCAACATTCAACTCCAGTAATGATATGGTGCACACAAAATACAAAAATAAAAGAAAATTGCAAAATGGGCGTGGCTCCGCCTTTTCATTTAATTTGTCTAGGATACTTTTAACGCCATAAGTCGAACAAAAATTAACCAATCCTTTTGAAATTTGGTAGGGGCATAGTTTTATGATGTAATGTTTTCTGTGAAAATGGGCGAAATCGGTGATGCCACGCCCAGTTTTTATACACAGTCGTTCGTCTGTCCTTCCGCATGGCCGTTAACACGATAACTTGAGCAAAAATCGACATATCTTTAATGAAACTTAGTCACATACTTACTTGAACTCACTTATCTTGGTATGAAAAAGAACGAAATCCAGACAATGACCACGCCCACTTTTTCGATATCGAAAATTACGAAAAATGAAAAAAAATGCCATAATTCTATACCAAATACGAAAAAGGGATGAAACATGGTGAGGTAATTGGATTGGTTTATTGACGCGAAATATAACTTAAGAAAAAAACTTTATAAAATGGTTGTGACACCTACCATATTAAGTAGAAGAAATGAAAAAGTTCTGCAGGGCGAAATAAAAAACCTTAAATCTGAAGGTATTACATATATAAATAAATTAGCCGTATCCAAACAGATGATATTCTGGGTCACCCTGTCCACATTTTGGTCGATATCTGGAAAACGCCTTCACATATACAAACTACCACTACTCCCTTTAAAACTCTCATTAATACTTTAATTGATACCATATCGTACAAACACATTCTAGAGTCACCCCTGGTCCACCTTTATGGCGATATTTCGAAAAGGCGAACACCTATAGAACGAAGGCCCACTCCCTTTTAAAAATACTCATTAACACCTTTCATTTGATACCCATATCGTACAAACAAATTCTAGAGTCACCCCTGGTCCACCTTTATGGCGATATCTCGAAAAGGCGTCCACCTATAGAACGAAGGCCCACTCCCTTTAAAATACTCATTAACACCTTTCATTTGATACCCATATGTACAACATTCTAGAGTCACCCCTGGTCCACCTTTATGGCGATATCTCGAAAAGGCGACACCTATAGAACTAGGCCCCCTCCCTTTAAAATACTCATTAACACCTTTCGTTTGATACCATATTGTACAAACGAATTCAGAGTCAACCTGGTCCACCTTTATGGCGATATCTCGAAACGGCGTCCACCTATGAACTACGATTACTCCCTTTTAAAATACTCAGTTAACACCTTCTTATTGATACCCATATTGTACAAACAATTCTGGGTCACCTCTGCTCCACCTTTATGGCGATATCTCGAAACGGCGTCCACCTATGAACTAAGGTACTACCCTTTTAAATACTCATTAACACCTTTCTTTGGTACCCATATTGTACAACAAATTCTAGGTCACCCCTGGTCACTTTATGGCGATATCTCGAAAATGCGACCACCTATACAACACCACCACTCCCTTTTAACCCTAATTAATACCTTTAATTTGATACCCATATCATACAAACACATTCTAGAGTCACCCCTGGTCCACCTTTATGGCGATATTTCGAAACGGCGTCCACCTATAGAACTAAGGCCCACTCCCTTTTAAAATACTCATTAACACCTTTCGTTTGATGCCCATATCGTACAAACAAATTCTAGGTCACCCCTGGTCCACCTTTATGGCGATATCTCGAAACGGCGTCCACCTATGGAACTAAGGATACTCCCTTTTAAAATACTCTACACCTTTCTTTTGATACCCATATTGTACAAACAAATTCTAGGGTCACCCCTGGTCCACCTTTATGGCGATATCTCGAAACGGCGTCCACCTATGGAACTAAGGATTACTCCCTTTTAAAATACTCATAACACCTTTCTTTTGATACCCTATTGTACAAACAAATTCTAGGGTCACCCCTGGTCCACCTTTATGGCGATATCTCGAAACGGCGTCCACCTATGGAACTAAGGATTACTCCCTTTTAAAATACTCATTAACACCTTTCTTTTGATACCCATATTGTACAAACAAATTCTAGGGTCCCCTGGTCCACCTTTATGGCGATATCTCGAAAAGGCGTCCACCTATAGAACTAAGGACCACTCCCTTTTAAAATACTCATTACACCTTTCATTTGATACCCATATTGTACAAACAAATTCTAGGTTACCCTGGTCCACCTTTATGGCGATATCTCGAAACGGCGTCCACCTATGGAACTAAGGATTACTCCCTTTTAAATCACTCATTAACACCTTTCTTTTGATACCCATATTGTACAAACAAATTCTAGGGTCACCCCTGGTCCACCTTTATGGCGATATCTCGAAACGCGTCCACCTATAGAACTAGACCACTCCCTTTTAAAATACTCATTAACACCTTTCTTTTGATACCCATATCGTACAACAAATTCTAGGGTCACCCTGGTCCACCTTTATGGCGATATCTCGAAACGCGTCCACCTATGAACTAAGGCCCACTCCCTTTTAAAATACTCATAACACCTTTCGTTTGATACCCATATTGTACAAACAAATTCTAGAGTCAACCCTGATCCACCTTTATGGCGATATCCCTAAATGCGTCCACCTATAGAACTATGGCCCACTCCTCATAAAATACTCTTTAATGTCTTTCATTTGATACACATGTCATACAAACACATTCCACGGTTTCCCTCGGTTCATTTTCCTACATGGTTATTTTCCCTTATGTTGTCACGATAGCTCTCAACTGAGTATGTAATTGTTCGGGTTCACCCGTAACTTAACCTCCTTACTTGTTATTTTTGGGATGTTCAAGTAGGGGTGGTCACGCTTCCATAGAAGCTTGGTGCGATCGCTGATTACAGTATAATAATTATTTTTTTTAAACTTATTAATACTTATCACAGCCTTTTATCTCATTTGGTAATTCCTTATACATTTTTATATAGACCTATATATTTCTAAAGTCTTTTAGTCGAACTCAGTTCTTACCCCAGGCAGTCTTGATCATTTTTACTACTTCTAGTTTCATAATTGTGGATCTCATGATTCAAAAATGTATATGTTGACCAGATACACTTCGTGAAGTATGCCTAATATCACATGACGTATAAATTCATGTAAAGTAACTTATGGTACTGTTTATACTAGGCCAATAATCATATGTAACATTGTACTTCTAGGTGTTCTATTCCAGCATTTTAAAATTAAGCGCTTTGCCTTGTTTGCTGTATTTGAGTTTTTTCTCTGTGTATCATTTACTATAGAGTAGATGTAGGACAGTAGACAAAAATTGCTTCAATGATGATCTGTATACTAAGATTTTACGACGTTGGTTAATATATTTACATGATCGTAGATGAAGCTATTTTCTTTGCAATTTAGCTTCTACATTACTATATGTTCTCCAATGTCCAGTCATATCAATCCGGACTCTAAATACTCATTTGGGTCGACTCTTGAATTTCACTGTCCTATTTTCAAGACAACATTGCGAGTGGTATAATTGATGAAACAGTGGTACTTAGGTTTTTCGGAAATACCAGTAGCTTGGTTTTATCCACATTTATTCATGTTTCTTAGGCGCAATCCATTTGTATAGAGGGTTTCCAAATCCTCTTGCATCTTATGACACAGCACAATCCGCATTCTCTCACACTGATGGTAATCATGCATCATCCCGCGAAATAGACGAATTTTGCATGTTTAAAACATGATTTAATATCAGTGTATATATATTGTGAACATATGGTGCCAGTGACTGGAGACTCCATTGCAGGTGGGCCAATGGTTACATCAACACCGATGAATCTGACTTTCCAATATCGTTTTGGCTTCCGGTTGCTCAGTAACTGCGGAACCATTCCACATCTTTTGCCTATACCAAGTTTAACATGACATCCAACAGAATATCTCTATCCATTGTTTCGAAGCCCGTTTATAAGACCGTAGCAGACCGCTAACACAACTTTTTTGTCACTTATATCCTCTTTCATTCATGCAATTACCATATTCTCAGTGCTGTTCACAAGACTGACTTTTTCTAAATCAGATGCTCAGGGATAATTACATCGTGGCTTTTTCTAAGTATGCTACCGTTGATTTTTAACCACTGTTTCCATATTTTTTCATCTGCAGTAACGGATTGATTGGACGTAGCACCTACCGGCTCACCGTATTTTTAAGTTGCCACAGGTAGTATGTAGGCCGTTTTAGTAAAATTCCTATTGCATTCCTGCGCACAGTATCAGTGTCACGGTAATATAAAGTATACGGTTATGTAAGTTTCATACTTATTTCAAATCAACTTACTTCAACATAGTAAGAAAGTACAGCTACTCAACCAAAAACTAAGGTACCAGAGAAGTATATCTAAAGTGATCCGCGAAAAACAGGTTTGTGTGATACATATTGTTCCCGCACGTTTACAATCTTTTAAGCGCACACATCACTTTACTTTTTATATTTAGTATATTAACATAATCTAACTTGCACGAATTAACGAAAAATTATGTTAAATTTCACTAATTTACTTATAAAATATCAAAACAAATATTGCAACAAATTTCTGTCGAAATGAAAACACATGAAAGTGAACAGTGTTGCCAGCTCAGCAACGCTGGTGATTACTTTTGTTGTTCTCTGTTAGGATTAATACAAGGCGGTGGCGGCTCAACATAAATTTAAATAACATACAATTACATTGTTTTTGTAATTTACTGAATATGTTGCAATTTAATATATTAAAATAGAAGAGAATACGTCTTCAATTTATCGAAATAAAGAGATGCTGGCAAATATTTGGAATTTTCATTTTGGAACAAGTGCAGATACATACATTTGTCAAACAAAAAAAAATAAAAAATCGGACTTTATAGAGATTTTTATGCTGATTCCAACGGTATATTTCTTTTTTGGTGCAAATGAAAGGTTTGGGGGTAATTCCATGTCAAAAGGCGAAATTATGAATTTTTCAAATCAAAATAACTCCGAAACTAGTGGATGGATTTCAAAAATTAAAAAATCGAAAAATAACTTTAAAAATACCTTTATCTGATGTATATTAATCTTTAACTTTTCTAGTCTTTATTTACCAAAAATTTGAAAAGGCTCTTTTTGGTGGCCATGCATAGTAATTCTGCGTAGAACACCTTTCTGCATAGGCGGCCTTCGGCCGCGCTTATAAAAAATAACCCTGGGCTACGCCATGCCAAGTCCGGGTGTGTGGTATAACCGTGGCTACCGCCACGGTGAAGTCCTTTGCGTAGTACACCCTTCTGCGTAGGCGGCCTTCGGCCGCAAAATAACCCTTAGCCGATCCAACACTGGCTACGCCATGCACAGTAATTCTGCCTTAGAACATGATGGTTTGTTGGGAGGTGAGTTTTTATTTAGTTTTCTTGATGCCTGGTGTCGGATCGGTTAGCGTATTATTTTTAAAGGTGTTCTACGACAGAATGTACTGTGCATGGCGTAGCCGTGTTGATCGGCTAGAGGGTTATTTTTTTAAAGGGCGGCGAAGGCCGCCTATGCAGGAAGAGACGTCACGTGGCGGTAGCCACGGTTATACCACACACCGGACTGTGCATGGCGTAGCCATGGTTTAGGTCGCACGCCTTGTCTTTAATCCTAACAGAGAACAACAAAGTAATCACCAGCGTTGCTGAGAGCTGGCAACACTGTTCACTTCCTGTGTTTTCATTTGGACAGAAATTTGTTGACAATATTTGTTTTGATATTTTGTAAGTAAATAGTAAATTTAACATAATTTTTCATTACTTCGTTGCCAGCTAGATTATGTTAATACTAACTATCAAAAAAGTACAGTGATGTGTGCGCTTAAAGATTGTAAACGTGTCGGGAACAATATGTATCACACAAACCTGTTTTGTTTGCGGATAACTTTTAAAAGGATTCTAATATAGATGTGAATACGCGTCTTTGGATACCTCACTCGACAAGTTTGTGCCCAATTTCGGTGAGGTACCATAAACGGCACTACTACCATTTTTGCGCTTATTTACACTTTATCTTCACTTTTTATAATTTCTAGTTGATCTAATTAGAAAACTGTCCCGCTTAAGTACTTTTTTAGCGACGACCTGTTCAGGTTCGTTGAGCTTACGATTTTGCTTCTGGTTATGCAAGCGTATGTGTAAAGAAAAAGTATTAAGTGAGTGTTTGTCAACCACAGCAGCATTGTATGATGATTGATAGATGCAGGCGGTCATACTGCTGATATGTATGTTGTATGCCAATGCAATGCAGTTCTGGCTTACAGTCAGTGTTGTCGGTTAGCCTATTCGAGGCTAGAATTATGCCTTTTGTTTTTGCCTTTAGCTTCGAATTTGGGTTTAGCTTCGTGACTTTTTTCTAGCCTTTTTTAATCCGAATGTATTTTTAATAATTTCTAAAATAAAATAATTTCAATAGTTCCTGTGAACACCTAATACCTAATAATATGAGTTCTCTACAAAGATTAATTCTTTTTCTGCTGAAAATTCGTTGAAAGTTTCAAAGCCAGATGTATTTTCTTACTTGAAAAAGAGAAGTATAGTTATTCTTCAAGTCAAATAGCATTAATAGAGCTGCAGTGGCGAAAAACTTATAACTATACAATGGAAAAATGTACACTCCACCATGGAATTTTGGTCGGAAGTCCGAGAACATAAAAATGCATTAAACGAACCACCTTTTTTAGAACTTGTCGAATTCATATTTAGTTTTTAGTATTACCATCAGTAACGCGGAGGTTGAAAGAATTTTTAGTGGCATGAAAATTCTGAAAACTAATTAAGGAACAAACTAAAAATTAAAATGCTTAATGCGCTGCTTAATATTAGATGCTCGTTAAAACGCTTATCTAAATGTTGTAATGATTTTGAAATTACCGATGATCTCATATCTATGGTAAATAGCCAAACTTTATACGCAGACTTAAGCTCTTCTGATTTTTCAGACGGGGAATATTTTATATAAATAATTAGTTTGTAATATGTGTATATACACATATGCAATCATTTAAAGTAATTCCATGTGCTAGTCAAGGAAATGTGCCTGATATGTTTTGAAACAAGAGTTATGTTTAAGTTATGTTTATAAGTTTTTATTTACAAATGTGTAAACTAAAATATAAAAAAAAATTTATGAATTAACCAAAAAAATTTCTGGCCTTTTTTAGCTTCTTTTTTTCTAAATTTAGCTTTTTCTAACCTTTTTTTTGCCAATCTAGCTTCTTTTTTTTTCATCACCTGGCAGACACTGTCTTACAGTCACTGCTGTATGGATGTTTACGTATGTACTCGTCTGTTTGCTTATTTACATTGAAATGATGTTCGATGAAACTCAATACGTTGTTATGGTCGATTGATAGACACATCCGTTAGCTTAATGTGAAATCGATGCTAAGTCACTTTTTTTGAAAATTGTATTTAATGCAGTTTTAAAACTCATTCAAAATGCATCGATCACAAAAAAAATATTTTATTTTTCATTTTTACGTGCTGTGGCCAATGATGTGTAATTGTGCTAGAGTCGTCAGCTGTTTCAAAAGAATGGCCTAAGTCACTGTCAATAATATCAATCTGAATTACTATCATTTCTATGTGCGCGCAATTTATTTATTTATTTAATTCATTAAGTTCTAAAAGTACATGCGTGTATTGTTGTGTGTTGTGTGTTGATTAACGATGAAGACACTCCCCGAAGGCTTTTGGGGAGTGTACCGATGTTGATGTCCTTTTGCCGATATAGATCCGGTACGCTCCGTAACAAATCACTATAAGGTACTAGCCCGACCATCTAGGGAACGATTTATATGACCACATTACACCTTCTAGGACATCGCGGCCTTCCCACCTCCTAGTTCCATGAGGAACTTAGTGTAGCCAGAGCCTCGGCTGTCAATGGAACAGGATTAAAACCCCTTGAGAGGGTTGCGCATCACAACCCCTTGAAATTGGATTCACCCACATTGAGACATGGCCTTTGGTGTTTGATAATGTTTTGCGCTGACTATAATCTACTTCAATTCTTACATGTCGATAACGACATGCTTTCTTACAGACTAGTTAAAAATAGAAAACAATTCAAGCTTAAACTTATATAAGCTGTTATTAAAATTAATAACACTACTGAATCAATTTGCTAGATGTATAGTCCTAGTTATAGGTTCATTCATAGCATAATTCTTTTTATGAGTTATTTCGATAAATAATCTGTTATGCCGAAGATCACGCAGTGGAATATACGGAATGAACAAATTAGATAAATCAGAGCAATTCGTTCTAAAGTTTATTACATTATAGGCAAGCATGAGTGAGATAAAAGTTCTTCTGTCATGCAAAGCCTGAAAGCCAGCAATTTGTGCCTACTGTGATGGGAGGCCGTCTGGCCAGTGAAGCATACGTACAGCAATTTTGTAAAAATGTTGAACTTTCTCAATTTTATAGGAGTTAGATTCATAGAAAGGATTCCATATTATTGAGCAATATTCAAGACGACTTCTATCAAAGGATATATAAAGTGCCTTCAACGTCATAGGGTCTTTAAAGTCACTGATGTTACGCCTATGAAACCCAACCATTGCAACAAATTTTGAAACAACGAAGTCAATGAAAATGAGAGTTTGGAGGCAAAAGTTACACCTAAGTCTTTACTCTCTTGACAACGATTAATAGATTTAGCATTTAGTTTGTAGACAAAGTATGTGGCAGTTGTCTTTTGGAATAAGACAGAACACACAACATTTGTTTGAAGTTATTGCTTTGTTTTTGTTTGAAATTAGTGTCTGCGCACCATCCGACAATAGAGTCCAGCTCAGAACCGAGGAGGAGAACATATTGAGTAAAAGTGCTAAGTCAGGAGAAAAAATTTGTTTTGAGTGCGGAAATTGTTCTAAGTCATAAAATAGCTGCTGGGTTAGCATACATGATTTTTATTTATATTTTTCAAAGCTTCTATACGCAAAGCAGACCTGTTAAATAATGATTACTAATGGTGAATGATCAGCCGTTCCATTGATTATTTTCTTTAACGCCATTTAATGATTACTTACCATTATTTCCTATTTTTAATGATTACTTTTCAATTGATTAAAAATATAATAAAAAAATTAGTGTATTTAGCGACCTTTTGATTTAAACAATTATTTA
>JARSSU010025019.1:0-19881 GCA_029619165.1 Eurosta solidaginis
ACTAGCTAAAGTACCTATCTTAAATACTTCAAAAGGTGCAACGGAGTTCGGAGCTCTGCATTACCTGGGCTCTCGGCTCCACTCCAGATTCCGTTACATACATACATGGATACATAGATACATAGATAGATACAGGCCAAGCTAATAAAAGCGTGTTAAAAAGGGCTCCAGTATGCTCTTTCGTAGATGTGCCATGCATCCGCTCTATCATTAATAAAGGAATGCGTTTTTCGCATTATGTGGCAAGGTTTCAAATCTATGGCCATTTGGGGTGGTCATACGTTCATTGACATTATGTCACACCATCACATTATTGCATTGTCATGATACCTGCTCAAAGTTTCAATCAAACTTATGGCCATTCAAAGTGGTAATAAGGCCAATTGACTTATGGCCGTTGACCTTATGTCACCACACCATCACATTAATGCATTGTCATCGAGCCTTGATATGTGTGCAAAGTTTTCAATCAAACTCATGGCCATTCAAAGTGGTAATAAGGCCAATTGACCTTATGGCCGTTGACCTTATGTCACCACACCATCACATTAATGCATTGTCATCGGCCTTGATACGTATGCAAAGTTTCAAATTAATCAGACTTCTAGAACCGGTGAAATTAAGCTCAAAGATTCCGTTACATACAGGCCGCATAAAAGCGTGTAAAAGAGAAAAACACTCAGGCGATCATGCATGTAAAGTAAATTAAAATAGAAATTATGGTTTTGAGTCATAAAATGGAATTTATTGCAACAACCTTTAAATGTTATTTTTATAGGGTGCGCTATTCCATCGAATATATTGAAGTTCTGCGGATTTAATTTATTTATTTTATTTATTTATTTATTTATTTATTTGGATTAGTCTACGACATGAAAAACTATTCTTACAGACTATGAGTAAATAAAATTTAGCAAACTAATAGATTATATAAATTTAAATTTAAAGAAAATATGATTCGAGACCGAAAAATCAATATCGATAGAATACGAGAGACAGAAACTTTTTTTCTAAGTTTAAGATTATATAACAACGAGACCATATCCTTCTTTCTCGCCTGGATGTCAACCCGATCTCCCGATATATTGATCAAGTGCAAAAATGCTATAAAAGAAACTTTTTACACAAAAACATCCTGTTCGACCATTGACTTCTCGGAGCATTGATTGTATCCATTCCTGTCGTTATTGTGACTTTAGGCTTTTCTTAGTCGTAGGGCCAATACTTTTAATTGGCTTCATTGACTGTTAATACCTGTTGAATAGGATTCCATTTAATATTCCTCCATTTAATATTCCTCCGAGTTTCTATACATAGTATGGTGAAATTTAAGCCAAGTATACATCTTGCTCTCACGTGACAAAGTAAACTTAAATAAATATGCTTCAGCTCTTATTTCTAAGGACCGATTTATTTTAGTATATGTATCCCAAAGATCCGAAGAATGAGTCCCGAAATGACCTCGTCGGCATCCCGGACGGATCCCGAAAATTATCCAGAAATTCATGCCGGAAAGGTCCCCAAATGATCCCCTAATAGTCCCGATATTACCCTGATGGGATCCCGAAAACCATCCAGAAATGATGCCGAAAGGGTTCCAAACGATCCGTATTAGTCGCGAAAAGCCCCCAACCAAGAACCCGACGGATCCCGGACGGATCCCGAAAACCAATCCAGAAATGATGCCGAAAGGGTTCCCAAATGATCCCGTATTAGTCGCGAAGAAGTCCCGAAATGACCCCGACGGATACCCGGACGGATCCCGAAAACCCATCCCAGAAATGATGCCGAAAGGGTCCCAAATGATCCCGTATTAGTCGCGAAAGTAAAGTCCCGAAATGACCCCAGACGGGATCCCGGACGGATCCCGAATACAATCCAGAAATGATGCCGAAGACCCCCAAATGAACCCGAAAATTCCAAATGACCCGACGAGATCCCGGACGGACCAAAACAACCATCCGAAATGATGCGGAAGAGCCCCCAAATGATCCCGAAAAAGTCCCAATTACCCCGACGAATCCCGGACGGATCCGAAAACCATCCCAGAAAGATGCCGAAAGGGTCCCCAAATGATCCCGTATTAGTCGCGAAAAAGTCCCGAAATGACCCCGCGCGGGATGCCGGGCGAAGTCCCGAAGACAATCCAGAAATGATGCCTAATGGACCCAAAATAACCCGAAAATCACTCCCGTAATGATCCCAGCAACCATCAAGAAATTATCTCTCGAAGGTACGCAAAATGATCCCGAAAGTACCCCGAACGGGATCCCGGGACGGATCCCGAAAACAGGAAGGGTCCCCAAAATTGTTCGCGAAAAATCCCGAATAATGTCCTCAAAATAACCCCGACGGGATCCCGGACGGGATCAACCGAAAACTATACAGAAATGACCCGGAAAGGGTCCCAAAATGATCCCGAAATAGTCCGAAAAAAGTCCGAAAGTACCCCTGCGGGATCCCGGACCGATCCCGAAAAACCATCTCAGAAATGATCCCGGAAGGGTCTCCATATGAGGTGGAGCTAATTATAAAACCATATTAATAAAAGCAGCAGGCGACAATTGGAAGCGAATGAAAGAGTTACATAGGAAAACATACAGGTAAAGCTACTAAATAAAACAAAGCGATGGCTGAATGAAACGACCATTGAAGGAGGGTGGATGGCGGGAGGAGAGAGAGTACCACTGATCATTTTTTCCAAAATTGTTTAGAATCTACGATCTGTATGACCAGATACAAAAATTATTGATTTTTAGGACAAATTACAATGAGTATAACAATTTTACACATTTTGCACCGAGAGGGGAAAGGAAAGGGGGGTGGGGTGTATCACTGCTCACTTGTAAGCCCTCGACACGACTTATTTGGCTCAAATTGAGGTTGGTATGTTGGTGAATGTCAGTAGACGTAAAGTTATAATGTGTAAAAAATTGTGAAAAATAGATGTTCGAAGGGGTCGTGGGACCCCCTTGCCCTTTCCATGTTCGAAAAAATTTCGCCCAGTATCCTATTATCTCTGTCCCAAATTTCATCAAAATCCGTGTGAAGCCGTTCTGGCGTGATTCAGTCGCAAAGACAAAAAATTATAATAATTATAATAAACTTGTTCCTAGGGGAGCGACACGCTAGTAGATCCTTCTAGTACTTGGCTATATGCATGCCAAATTTCATACAAATCCGTCAAGCCGTTCTTGCGTGATTGAGTCACAAAGACAAACGTACTGGGACACAAACACACAAACATCTTCACATCCAAACTTTGCCATTATAATATATTTACCCGCGGCCCCGTCCAAAGGAGAAATGAAATATATCGGCTATTCACGTTAGCCTGCTTATAAAGTTATCTGTTTAAAAATAATGTTTCTGTCTAATACATTTTATTTTTGAACTTGAGTAAAAAAAGAACTAAATACCTGAAACCTATAGGATCCCCAAATGATCCCTAAATTATACAGAAAAATCCACGAAACATGACCCGACGCTATCGCGACAGATCCAC
Organism: Eurosta solidaginis; assembly: GCA_029619165.1. NCBI lineage: Eukaryota > Metazoa > Arthropoda > Insecta > Diptera > Tephritidae > Eurosta > Eurosta solidaginis. The sequence goes on from JARSSU010025019.1 coordinate 3,506, forward strand.
GAAAACAATTCTAAAATCCACGGAAGCGGTCTCCAAAAATTCCCGGAATAGTCCCAAAAAACCCGAAATGACAACGACACAATTCTAGACTTATCCACAAGAAACACAAGAAATGATGCCAAAGGGTATACCAAAATGATCCGAAAAAGTCCCGAAATGACCCTGACGGTCCCGGACAGGTTCTCAAAAACCATCCAGAAAAATATCCAGGAAGCGTCCCGTAGGGATCCAGACGGATCACAGCGAACAAACTATCCAGAAAATATCTGGTAAAGGTCCTCAAATGATCCCCCAATAGTCCCGAAACGACCCTGACGGATTCGAAACGGATCCTAAATGACCATGACGGGATACCCGAAAGATCTCGAAATCCATCCAGAAATGATCTTGAAAGGGCACAAAATAATCCCTACAGCAATCTCTGAAGTTAATAAATTACCCCACAACCCCCACAACCCAAAAACATATCCAAAAATGATGCCGAGAAGGTCCTCAAATGATCCACTAATAGTCCGAAAGACCAGAAAAACATCCAGAAATTATGCTGGAGGGACCCCAAAACGCATCCCGAATACATAACAGAAAGATGCCGGAAAATACACCATATGATCGAAATACAAGTACACCACACAAAAAAGTTCCGAAATTACCCCGAAGGATCCGGACGGATCCCGAAAACCAACCAAAATTATGCCGAAAGGTCCCCAAATGATCCGATTAACGTTCGATAAAAAACCCGAAAAAAACCCGACGGAGACCCGGACGGATCCTCAAAACCATATAGAAATAGATCCGGAAGTACCCCAAATGATCCCGAAATGACCCTGCAGGACACGATACGATCCCAAAAACCATCCAAATGATGCCGAAAGGCTCCCCTAATATCCCGTATTAGTCCCCAAAAAGTCCCGAAATGACCCCGAGGGGATTCTGACGGATACAAAACGCATCCAGAAATAATTGCCGAAAGGGTCCCCAATCATCCGTATTAGTCGAGAAAAAGTCCAGAAATGACCCCGACGGATCCTGATGGATCTCGAACAACCATCTAGAAATAGTGCCCGAAGGTACCCCAATATGATTCCCGAAATAGTCCCTACATTGTGACCCGCGGGATCCCGGACGATCCCTAAAATCATCTAGAAAATGGTGCCGGAATGTACACCAAATGATCCCGAAATGAGCCCTGGCTGGATGGCCCGGACGGATCACGAAAAACCATCTAGCAAGTGACTATACCGGAGAGGTACCCCAAGATGGATTCCGTTAGTGAGTACGTAGAAAAGAAGTCCAGAAATGATCCCCGAACGGGATGCCCACTGATGGAGCTCGATAAACCATCTAGAAATGATGCCGGAAGGTACCCTAAATGATCCCGAAATAGTCAAGAAAGGTGCCCCGAAATGACCTCGTCGGGATCCGAGAATGGATCCCGAAAATACTATCAGAAAGTGATTGCCGGAATGGACTGAATAGTCGCGAAATGACCCTGACGGGATCGGGACATGATCTCCTAAAATCAGCTAGAAATGTGGCCGGAAGGTACCCAAATCGATCCCGAAATGAGTACCCGACGGGATCCCCGATGGATCTCGAAAAAAACCATCTAGAATATGAAGCCGGAGGTACCCCAAATGATCCCGAAATAGCCCCCCGGGAAGAAAAGGCCCCTGGATTGGATCCCGGACGGATCCCACGAAAAACCAGTCTAGCAATCCGATGCCTGGGAAGCTATCGCCCTAAATGATTCCCGTATTAGTCGAGAAAAAAGTCAGAAATGACACCCGACGGGATCTCACCTGATGTGATCTCGAAAATCTCATTCTAGCAAATGAGTGCCGGAAGGGTTTTTGTTTTTTGGTACCCTCAAATGAACCTAGTATTTCAGTCAGAGAAAAAGTACCATTAAATGACCCTGAGGGATCACCGATACGGATCCCGTAAAACCATACAGTAAAATGATGCTAGAAAGGTCGCCAAAGATCTCGTATAGTCGAGTAAAAAGTCCCGAAAGTGTAACCGACGGGATCACGGACTGATCCGAAAATACCATCGAGAAATGATGCCGAAAAGGGTCCCCAAGATGATCCCGTTTGCTTTAAGTCAAGAAAGGGCCCCGAAATGACCCCGACGGGATCCGGGGACGGAACCCGTCGGGGTCATTTCGAGCCCTTCTTGACTAATACTGGATCATTTGGGGACCCTTCGGCATCATTTCGTCGATGGTTTCGATCAGTCCGGTGATCCGTCGGGTCATGTCGGGACTTTTTGTCTCGACTAATACTGAGATCATTTGGGCGACCTTTCGGCATCATTCTGTATTGGTTTTCGGGATCCGTTCGGGATCCCTTCAGGGTCATTTCGGGGACTTTTGCTCGACTAATACGGGTCATTGAGTGCACCTTCCGGCAGTCATATGTCTAGGTGGTTTTGCGAGTATCCATGCAGGGAGTCCGTCGGGGTCATTTTCATGGACTTTTCTCGACGTAATACGGGTGTATCATTTGGGGTAGCTTCCTTGCGCAATCATTGCTAGACGGTTGTTCGAGTCCGGCCGGGATCACAATTCCGGGTCATTTCGGGACTATGTCGGGCTCATTTGTACCTTCCGGCGTCATTTCTAGATGGTTTTGTTCGGATCCATCTGATCCGTCGGGTCATTTCTGGGGCTCATTTGATACCATCTCGGCTACTTTCTAGATGCTGTTAGGGATCAGTTCCGGTATGCCGCGTCCAGTGCAGGGTCATTTCGAGACTATTTGCATGGTACCTTCCTGGCATCATGTCTGGATAGTTTCGGGACTCGCATTCTGGATCCCGACGGGTCATTTCTGGGGCTCCTTTCTGACTATTTCGGGATCATTTGTGGGGTATCCTTGCGCGGCTAGTCAGTTTATCTGATGATGGTTGTTCGAGATCATCAGAGGATCCGTCGGGTCATTCTGACTTTTTCTCGACTAATACGGATCATTTGGAGGGGTAGCTAGGCTTCACGATATGCATCATTGCTAGATGGGGTTTTCGTGACTCTCGTTCCGGATGCCCTGCCAGGGTCAGTTTCGGGATCATTGGGGTATTCCTCCACGGCCACCAGTTCTAGTGATTTTAGGGATCAGTCGTCAGGGATCCCGTCAGGTGTCATTTCGGTGACGTATTCGGCGATCATCTTGGTAGGTACTATCCGCTGGCATCACATTTCTAGATGGTTTTCGTGTCCGAGATCCATCAGGGATCCGTCGGGGTCATTTCTGGACTTTTTCTCGACTAATACGGATGATTGGGGACCCTTTCGGCATTATTTCTGGATGCTTTTCGGGATCCGTCAGGAATCCCCTCGGGGTCATTTCGGGACTTGTTCGGGACTATACGGGATAATTAGGGGAGCCTTTCGGCATCATTGGATGGTTTTCGGATCCGTACGGGACCTGCCAGGTCATTTCGGGATCATTTGGGTACCTTCCGGCATCATTTCTATATGGTTTTGAGGATCCGTCCGGGACCCGTCGGGGTTATTTCGGGATTTTTTATCGACGTATCGGATCATTGGGGACCTTTCGGCATAATTTCTGAGTTGGTTTTCGGGATCCGTCCGGGATCCTTCGGGGTAATTTCGGAACTTTTTCGGGGACTATTTCGGGATCATATGGGGTATTTTCCGCATCATTTCTGTATGGTATTCGGGATCATTTGGGTCCCTTCCAGCATATTTCTGATGGTTTTCGGTCATGTTCGGGACTATTAGGGGATCATTTGAGGACCTTCCGGCATCATTTCTGGATAGTTTTTGGGTCCGATCCCGTCGGGTAATTATGAACTTTTCAGAGATTGCTTCGGATTTCTTTTGGCCCTTCAAGATCATTTCTGGATGGATTTCGAGATCTTCCGGGATCCCGTCAGGGTCATTTAGAGAGTCCGTTCGAGATCCGTCAGTGTCATTCGGGACTATTAGGGGATCATTTGAGGACCTTCCAGCATCATTTCTGGATAGTTTTCGCGATCCGTCGTGGATCCCCTAGGGACGCTTCCTGGATATATATCGATGGTTTTTGAGAACCGTCCGGGAGTCCCGTCAGGGTCATTTCGCGACTTTTTCGGATCATTTTGGTACCCTTCAGGCATCATTTCTTTGGGTTCTCTGGATAAGTGCTAGAAATCGTGTCGTTGTCATTTCGGGTTTTTGGGACTATTCCGGGAACTTTTGAGACTCCTTGCCGTGGCATCTAGATGGTTTTCGGATCTGTCCGCGATAGCGTCGGGGTCATTTCGTGGATTTTTCTGGATAATTTCGGATCATTGGGGATCCTATCAGGTTATCAGTCATTTAGTTACTTTTTTACTCAATTACAAAAATAAAATCATTAGACAGAAAATAATTTTTAAACAGATAACTTGATAAGCAGGCTAACGTGAATAGCCATATATTTTATTTCTCCTTGCGACGGGGCCGCGGGTAAAGGTATATATTATAAATGGCAAAGTTTGGATGTGAAGATGTTGGATGTTGTCCAGACGTTTGTCTTTGTGACTCAATCACGCAAGAACGGCTGGACGGATTTGTATGAAATTTGGCATGCATATAGCCAATAGTCTAGAAGGATCTCAGCTATATATTTTTCAAAGGGGCGTGTCTCCGCCCCCTAGGAACAGTTATATTTAATTATTATATTTTTTTGTACTTTGCGACTGAATCACGCCAGAACGGCTTCACGGATTTTGATGAAATTTTGGGACAGAGATAATAGGCTACTGGCGAAATTTTTTTCGAAGGCAGTGGAAAGGGCTAAGGTGGTCCACGACCCCTTCGAATAATTACTTTTTAACAATTTTTACACATTATACTTTACGTATACTGACCTTCACCAATATTACAAACTCAATTGATGAAATAAGTCGAGGGCTTACAAAGTGAGCAGTGATACACTCCTTTCCCCTCTCGTGCAAAATGTATAATTGTTATAACTCAATGTAAATTTTGTCCTAAAATCAATAATTTTTGGTATCTGGCTCATACAGATCGAGATCTAAACAATTTTGGAAAAACGATCAGTGGTACTCTCCTCCTCCCGCCATCCACCCTCCTTCAATTGTTTTTATTAGCACGCTTTTATTAGCTTTACCTGTATGTTTCTATGTAACTTTTCATTCGCTCCAATGCGCCTGCTGCCTTTATTAATATGGTTTTTATAATTAGCTCCACCTCATATGGAGACCCTTCCGGGATCATTTCTGGATGGTTTTCGGGAGTCGGTCCGGGATCCCGCAGGGATACTTTCGGGACTTTTTCGGGACTATTTCGGGATCATTTTGGGACCCTTCCGGGATCATTTCTGTATAGTTTTCGGGATCCGTCCGGGATCCCGTCGGGGTTATTTTGGGACATTTTCGGGATTATTTCGCGCATCATTTGGGGACCCTTCCTGTTTTCGGGATCCGTCCGGGATCCCGTCGGGGTACTTTCGGGATCATTTGCGTACCTTCGAGAGATAAATTCTTGATGGTTGCTGGGATCATTACGGGACTTTTTCGGGGTTATTTTGGGTCCATTTAGGCATCATTTCTGGATGGTCTTCGGGATTCGCTCCGGGCATCCCGTCGGGGTCATTTCGGGACTTTTTCGCGACTAATACGTGGATCATTGGGGACCCTTTCGGCATCATTTCTGGATGGTTTTCGGGATCCGTCCGGGATCTCGTCGGGGTAATTTGGGGACTTTTTCGGGATCATTTGGGGCTCTTCCGGCATCATTTCTGGATGGTTTTCGGTATCGTCCGGGATCTCGTCGGGGTCATTTGGAACTTTTTCGGGTTCATTTGGGGGCTCTCCGGCATCATTTCTGGATGGTATTCGGGATCCGTCCGGGATCCCGTTGGGGTCATTTCGGGACTTCTTCGCGACTAATACGGGATCATTTGGGAACCCTTTCGGCATAATTTCCTGGATGGTTTTCGGGATCCGTCCGAGATCCCGTCGGGGTCATTTCGGGACTTCTTCGCGACTAATACGGGATCATTTGGGAACCCTTTCGGCATCATTTCTGGATGGTTTTCGGGATCCGTCCGGGATCCCGTCGGGGTCATTTCGGGACTTTTTCGCGACTAATACGGGATCATTTGGGAACCCTTTCGGCATCATTTCTGGATGGTTTTCGGGATCCCATCAGGGTAATATCGGGACTATTAGGGGATCATTTGGGGACCTTTCCGGCATGATTTCTGGATAATTTTCGGGATCCGTCCGGGATGCCGACGAGGTCATTTCGGACTATTTCGGGATCTTTGGGATACATATACTAAAATAAATCGGTCCTTAGAAATAAGAGCTGAAGCATATTTATTTAAGTTTACTTATGTCACGTGAGAGCATAGATTGTATACTTGGGCTTAAATTATCACCATACGATGTATAGAAACTCGGAGGAATATTAAATGGAGGAATATTAAATGGAATCCTATTCAACAAGTATGAACAGTCAATGAAGCCAATTAAAAGTATTGGCCTACGACTAAGAAAAGCCTAAAGTCACAATAACGACAGGGAATGGATACAATCAATGCTCCGAGAAGTTCAATGGTCGAACAGGATGTTTTTGTGTAAAAAGTTCTCTTTATAGCAGTTTTGCAACTTGATCAATATATCGGGAGATCGGGTTGACATCCAAGGCAGAGAAGAAGGATATGGTCTCGTTGTTAATAAATCTTAAATCTTTAGAAAAAAGAAGTTCTGTCCTCTCGTAATTCTATCGATATTGATTTTTCGGTCTCGAAATCATATTTTCTTTATACTTTAAATTTAATATAATCTATTAGTTTGCTAAATTTTATTTACTCATAGTCTGTAAGAATATTTTTCATGTTCGTAGACTAATCCAAATAAATAAATAATAAATAAATAAAATAAATAAATTATATCCGCAGAACTTCAATATCTTCCATGGAATAGCGCGCCCTATAAAAATAACATTTAAAGGTTGTTGCAATAAATTCCATTTTATGACTCAATAACTCTTTTTAACACGCTTTTATTAGCTTGGCCTGTATGTAACGGAATCTTTGAGCTTAATTTTCACCGGTTTCTAGAAGTCTGATTAATTTGAAACTTTGCATACGTATCAAGGACCGATGACAATGCATTAATGTGATGGTGTGGTGACATAAGGTCAACGGCCATAAGGTCAATTGGCCTTATTACCACTTTGAATGGCCATAAGTTTGATTGAAACTTTGCACACATATCAAGGCTCGATGACAATGCATTAATGTGATGGTGTGGTGACATAAGGTCAACGGCCATAAGGTCAATTGGCCTTATTACCACTTTGAATGGCCATAAGTTTGATTGAAACTTTGCACACGTATCATGACAATGCAATAATGTGATGGTGGGGTGACATAAGGTCAATTGAACTTATGACCACCCCAAATGGCCATAGATTTGAAACTTTGCACATAATGCGAAAAAACGCATTCCTTTATTAATGATAGAAGCGGATGCATGGCACATCTACGAAAGAGCATACTGGAGCCCTTTTTAACACGCTTTTATTAGCTTGGCCTGTATCTATCTATGTATCTATGTATCCATGTATGTATGTAACGGAATCTGGAGTGGAGCCGAGAGCCCCGGTAATGCAGAGCTCCGAACTCCGTTGCACCTTTTGAAGCATTTTAAGATAGGTACTTTTAGCTAGTTATATAAAAAAGCTAGGTGAAGATATATAATATATAAGTAAAAATAGTATATACGTATATACATTAATGTAAAAATAAACTTTTAGATCACTCAAACTCGGGCTCTGATGTGTTTGATGAAGTCGTAGATAGAGTTTTTTTTTGAGGTATTGGTTTCTGACATCTATCAAAGCAGGGCAGTCTATGAATATGTATTTTAATGACATGGTATCGCCGCAGTGTGCGCAGACTGGCGCTGGTTCACCGGTAAGGAGATGTGAATGGGTGTCCACAGTATGGCCAAGGCGTAGGCGTGAAAAAAGTTTTGTGCGCGATTTTGAAATGCCGTTCGGGTATTTTGGAGTTGTAAATTCTCTGTTTATGGCAGTGTAATGATGGTGCGTGTAGTCTTGCCATTCTCGTTTTATTTTAGCGTGTAGGTGTCGTTTAATTGTTGTGCGCATGTCTTTTCTTTCGCATGTGTCGTTTTTGTTACTGGGGCTTTTGAAGCTAGTTTTGCTGCTCTGTCTGCCATTTCGTTTCCATGTATATTGATTGGCCTGGTATCCAAAGTAGGCGTATTGTTGCCTCTTTGTCGATGAGTGCATCTCTAATTCTGCTTATCGTCGTAGAGTCTGATAGTGGGTTTTGAACAGCTTGTAAGACAGACTTGCTGTCGGTGCATATGAGGGTTTTATAGTTGTTTTCTGACGCCATAGATATTGCGCACCTGATTGCGACTGCTTCTGCACTGAAAAAAGATGCGCAGTCCAGTAGGGTTTGCACCTTAAGGGTGGTCACCATTTGTGTCTACTACTGCGAAACTCGCCGGTAGTTGGTCTAATTTTGAACCGTCTGTGAACCACAAGGTCCAGTTTTGTGCTTCGTAGTATTCTTTACGCTCTTGGAACATAGTGTGGAAAACTTCTGGTGTCGTACAACTTTTTTAAATTTAGATAGAGAAAGGTCACATGATGTTTTTTTGATTTGCCATGTTGGGTTTTGTGCTTGATAGTTCTCCACTGGGTTTGGTAACTCCAGCTTTATGGCGATTTCAAGTATATGATGCATGGTAGAAGGAAATCTGTGATGTCCTTTCCCGCAGAGAATATTTTTTATGTCACAATCGACAATCGAGTTGGTTCTTCGAAAGTTGGTAAGCCGGCTTCAGCTAAGATGTTTTTTGTGGGCGTTGTACGAAATGCGTAGACGCTTGCTCGTGCTGCTTGGTGGTATGTTGGCTTTATAATATTGATGGTTGATTTAGGAGAATTCCAAAAGAGGAAGAGCCCGTAGTCAATTTTGGCTTAGCACTAACGTTTTTGTTGACATTTTTTACTAGCAAGGTACGTAATAATGTTAATTCTGGCAGCTAATACTTTTTTTAAATTAGTAAAGTGACTTATCCACTTATAATAATGCGAGAATGTGATACCTAAGATTTTTAGTCTCTTTACATTTTCGATCTCTACGTTATTTATTGTCAAAATATGGCTGTGAAAATCGCATGAGTGTTTTCTACATATGTGAAAGTTTTTAGTTTTTTCTAGGATATCATGGCACCGGAGTAATCGCCCCAGTCTATGATATCCTTTATTAAGTTTTTGAAGATTAACTTGGTTTCTATGTTGTTGCTTCTTTTGCAGAGTATATAGACATCGTCTGCATAAAGGCAATGGTCTACAGCACTATTAGATTGTATTATGTTACTTACTTACTTAATTGGCGCTTAACCGTCTAAACGGTTATGGCCGTCCAACAAGGCGCGCCAGTCGCTCCTTCGCTCCGCCAACCGGCGCCAATTGGTCACACCAAGGGAGTTTAAATCGTTTTCCACCTGGTCCTTCCAACGGAGTGGGGGCCGCCCTCTACCTCTGCTTCCATAGGCGGGTTCCGATAGAAACACTTTCCTGGCCGGAGCATCATCTTTCATTCGCATAACATGGCCTAGCCAGCGCAGCCGCTGCGTTTTAATTCGCTGGACTATGTTGATGTCTGCGTATAGCTCGTACAGCTCATCATTAAATCTTCTTCGGTACTCGCCATCGCCAACGCGTAGAGGTCCATAAATCTTTCGAAGAACTTTTCTCTCGAACACTCCTTGTATTATGTTGCTTATTTCATTGAATGCTATGCTGAACAGGATCACGGATAATGGTGAGCCCTGGGGGATACCATTTTCCAGTGGGTATACATCGGAGAATACATTTTTAATTTTACTCGAAACTTTCGATTAGTTAGGTAGGATTTAACGAAGTGAAATATTTTTGGGCCTACTCCCCATGAGCGGAGGCGGTTTAAGATTACATGAGGGCCAATTCGATCGAAGGCTTTCTCGAAATCTAGAGAAAGAATGGATACATGGTTACGGGCTGAGAGGGCTTTTGTAACAAAAAAATCATAGTGGAGGAGAGCGTCAGTGCAGCCTCTGTTGGGTCTAAAAGCAACTTGATTGGGTTCGATGAGGTGTTGTGTTTCAGTGAACCATGCGATTCGGTTTGCCACTATCTTTTCCATAACTTTGAAAGACACGAGAGAAGTGAAATGGGGCGGTACCTATCGGTTGAAAGAGAGTTCTTATTTTGGCTTTGGTATTGGAATAATGGTGGCAATTTTCCAATTATGGGGGATGACACTGGTATCCAAGATATTGTTATAAAGCTGCAACAGTCGGGATATACCAGTTTCCGGCATTTTCACTGATCATTTTATAAGATATCGGTTATAGCCGGGGGTTTTGCCCTTTGCTTTACCGATGCAAGTTAGCAGTTCGATTGGTGTGATTGGTTTTTCGATTAAATCAGCTTTTGGATGTCTTCTAGTGAGAGGTGACACCTGGCTCAAGATATGACTTTGATTCCCTGTAGTGATTTGAAAAGTTTGCGTCAGGTGAACCGAACTCGTTGGATATTGCGGACGGGTCAGAGGATATGCAGTTGTTGGTTTTAATTGCAACTAAAGGTGTGTGTGGATTTCTATGGCATAATTTGTTAATTTTATTCCAGATTTCGGGCACAGAGGAGTTGGGAGAAATGGACTCAGTAAATTTTTGGAAGCTGCACTTTTTTGGATTCTCATTTCTTTCCGGAATTTGGCATTTAATTTTTTGAAGTTTATAAGGTTGGCGTGTATGGGGTTTCTTTTAAATTTATGCCAAGCTTGCATTTTTTGTCTCCTTAGTGTCGTGAGTTCTTTATTCCACCGGGGTACGTGGTTTCTTCCGAAGGGTGATGCGTGAGGGATACAATGGTTTGCTGCTTTGCGTATCGCTTTAGCAATGTTAGAGGCTTCATGGTTTGTGCGCTTGGATTCAGCACGGGCTCTTAGTTCGAGGTCAAGGTTCGAGGTTTTTAAAGTTCTCCCAGTCAGCAAAATCTAAGAGGAATTTTGGTGGCATTTTGGTGCGATAGGAAATATTGGGATTTAGGGAGAAACTTAGGGTTATCAGGAAGTGGTTACTGTTGTGGAGGTCATCTAATATGTTCCACTTTATTAGTGGAAACAATGGGGGAGAGCAAAGAGATATGTCTATATGGGAAAAGGAGAGTGGGTAGAAAAATGGGTCGGACTGCCATCATTCAAAACGCTCAGGTCGGATAGTCTTATAGCACTTTCTATTATATGTCCTCGGTGATTGTCGGTGGTAGCACCCCATAGGCTGCTCCAACCGTTGAAATCGCCGAGCACAATAAGGGGGTATTAACTGATCCGAAAATGTTGGTTAAGTCTCTGCTGCTGAATTTTTGACAGGGGGGATATAGATGGATGACACGGTGAATTTGATGCTATTCGATTTCGATCAGCACCACTTGGAGATGAGAGTTTACGTCGATCTTTTTGTGTGGTATGTAGCTCCTTATTGCTAAGCCCACTCCCTGCTTGGCTGTGGTATTTGATATCGCATTTGCAAAGTATGTGGAGTAACTGTTTAGGTAAGCTGGGTTTAGGTTGTGAGGGCAATGGGTTTCTTGGATTGCGATAAGACTTGGGTTGTGCTGTTGATTAGTAGCTGTAGTTCAGAGAAGTTGTTGTAAAACCTTTCATATTCCACTGGAGAATATTAATGTTCATGGTTGGGGAGAGGAGAGAGGGGAGTGCTCTGTCTTTTGTAGAGACGAGCTTTACAGAAGCGAGGACTTTAGAGAGATTGATTTAATGATCCTCGATGGAATAATCCATCGAGAAGGGTTTGTTGCTTTTGTCATTTTCTTTGACGTAGTAGTCGTTATTTTTTAGGAGATTTTGAGTGAAACGGATATTTGGTGACATTAGTTGTGTGAGGTTTGATTCTGATGTTGAACTTTTTCGGTTAGGTAGTTTATTAGTTTGTGGGGTTGAACAGTTTTTAGAGTGATAGAGAGTAGAATTATTTTTAAAGTTGGTGCTTGAACTTGGCTTTTCGGGTTTAAATTGGTTGAGTGGTTTGTAATGGTGTTTGTAGGTAATTGGAGTCTGTAGGGTGGTTGTTTTTTGGTAGTGTTTTATCTTTAGGATTTGGGCGTCTGTATTGGTGGATGTGCCATTTTTTATGGTACTGGCGTAGGTATTTAGGCGTTGCGATGGTGGTAAGCTATTTTTGTATTTTAAGCATGCTTCCGCTCAGGCTGCATTTTTCAATGGTTTTTAATTTTAAGGATTCTCTGGCTTGGATAAACTTTGGACAGTTTCGGTCCGATGATGGGTGTTCTTCAGCGCAATTGGCGCATTGAGTTCTGACGCATGCGTCAGGATTATGAGGCGGAAGGTTGCAATTGTCGCATATTGCGTTGCTGGTGCACCCCTTTTTGGTGTGCTCTAGTTTTTGGCAGCTCTTACAACGCATTGGACTGGGAATATAAGGTTGCACCTTGACTTTGTACCATGATACTTCTACCGATTCAGGCAGTCGGTATAGATCAAAGGTTAGAACCATTTGCCCAGTGTGGATCGTTTTGCCATCAATTTGGCGTGTAAATTTGTATACACCTGTGACATGTTGTTCCTTCATTTCGCGCACTATTTCGTCTTCTTCGACGTGCTTAAGGCAAGGGGCGTAGATTATGCCCTTTACCGCATTTAAGTGTCATGTAATTTTACATTAATTTTGCAAACAGGCTAGGGAAAGACTTGGTTTTTAGAAATCTGTCTGCTATTTGGGCGTTTCGCGCCAGCACAAGTAGATTACCATCACGGAGTTGAGTAACTGACTCTATTTCAGTTGATATGGCTTCAATAGACTTTTTGATTGCAAATGGGCTTAGTTGGGATAGTGTTTATCATTGTCCGCTGAGGATATGAGTAAGAATTTAGGCTTATAAGTTGTAGAGCACTTTGCCGGAGTTGTGGGAATTGTCTTGTTTAGGGTTAATTTTTGGTTTCTTCCGATTTGCGTTGTCTAAATAATCGCTTAACGCGGAAAAGCGATTCGGTGACCTATCCGGAGGTCCCGGCGCCATTATTATTGCTAAGATTTATTAAATTTTTAATTTAGTTAAACACGTGCGTTTGGAGAGAACAAAGGCGAATGACGATAAAAGTAACGAACAGATTAACGGAACGTTAACACACTGACAAAATGCTAGTCAAACTATTTACTGCGAAAAACGACGTCTGAACGCTTTGAATGATAGTCGGCGACTGTTTTTTAAATTAAATATACTAAAGTCGCAGTAGAGGAAAGCAGCCTCCCCATGGAGACGTGCGTCACTCTAGCTCAACTTCGATCTGGATATTTTAACTCTTAACAATGCAGAATCAACCCCAACATACATAATGTATGTTCTGCTTGGATAACGTTCCTGAGAAATGGTTATGCTGCATCTGCCGGAAAAGAATCTTTTTAGGACGGTCATACTCTGTTCAGTGTCTCGTGTAAGGGATGGTTGCATCGGACAGGTTGTTCTGGGCTTGATCCCAAAACCCGACATCCACGTAACTTTTATAAATCTTTTGTGGGTCCTTGCTGTTCACGCCCAAGGGCGTCCCGTATGTCTACGCCTAAGCGCCCCCCACTACCTTCCAGCAGCCCCGCTGCTGCTCGCGCCCCATGGCGCCAACAACTCAACAGCTGCTACCACTCATTACTACCTTCGTAGTAGAGTCGGTAGCAATGCTGAGCATCAGCCCCTGCCCCCGTCTTCTCTCTCTTTTCCGGCAGCAATCGTGTAGGTCAGGGAAACAGACTCTTAGTCCCTACCTCCGTTTGCACCGTTTGCCAGCACAGAATATATATGTTTGCGATATCCGCCCATGCAGCTCCTGCCTTGGGTGGTGCCACTTCCTAGATGTTCTGGTCTCCGCGACGGCAACCCCCCGCCCGATTTCATCGCGCCATGTTGCCAGGTCGCAAACCATCATACGGGTACCACAATGCTTGCTATGGAGATAGTCGATTTCATGAAGTGGCACAACATCCGCAATTGCTGCGATTCAAGATACTAATCTCACAGCAAGATCTGCATTGCAGACCTGCTCTGGGTATAATGTCCACAGGAAAGACCGCGAGAGCGGAAATGGAGGCGGCCTCGCGTTATCATACACCACTCTGTGCAATATTATATATTTGATCCTGGCATCGACCGCAGGGACAATGTCTTAGAACGTCAAGGCCTATCTGTCCGTCAGGCGATGCAAACCTAGAAATCATCAACATCTACATCCCTCCTGCCACCTGTTGCCCCAGTGGATACCACCCTAATATCAGAGCCTTACTCACTGGCAACAATCGCATTATCTTAGGCGATTTCAATGCCCATCACAATCTATGGCACTCAAACTTGCTGGCGGACAGTAGGGGTGAGATGTTGACGGATCAAATAGAAGAAACGACGTTCTGCACCATAAACGGAGACGCCTCCACACGTATGGTAGGAAGCTGTCACAGTTCGCCAGATATCTCAATCGTGAGCGCCAGAACTCGTTAACTGCGTCAACGGGCAGCCGATGGTAACATTGGCATCCGACCACTCGCCTGTACATATTTCGCTCGAGCGTACCGCCGACTTCATCGTCACCGAAAAACGCACTTTCATAAACTTCAAAAAAGGAAAGTGGGAAGAATATAAATCTTTTACAGACAACATCTTTGCTGCCCTCCCTATCCCGACTGATTCCCGCCAAGGGGAGCGTGCCTTCCGTAAGGTCATTGAATCCGCCTCGGCACGTTTCATTCCCGCCGGGAGAATTCCCGAAATTCGGCCCCATTTCCCGGCGGAGGCCGCAAACTTAGCGAGAGAGAACGTGACCTTATAAGACAGCTTGATCCAGGCGACCCCCAAATAAGGGATATAAACCAACGCAATCAGATTGCTTGTGGACGAACACAAGCGGGCGAAATGGGAGGAGCACCTAAGAGGTTGTAACCTCTCTACCGGTGTGGGTACATTTTGGTCCACCTTAAATTCCCTATCGAATCCGACTAAGCACAAAGACAAAGTTTCCATCGCCTTTGGCGACAAAGTGCTGTCGGATGCGAAAAAATCTGCGGCGAGCGCTTTCTGCCGACAATATATAACGCATCCTACGGTCGACAAGATAGACGGAGAGCCAATAGACACGCACATAAACACAAATTCAGCGCGTGCACCAATCACCATCACCGCTAAAGAGGTTGAGGATGCCATTGGTCGCGCTAAACCATCAAAGCAGTGGGCCCAGACGGCATAGCCATGCCGATGCTTAAAAGCCTAGGGAAAGAGGGTTTCAATATTTAGCGCATGTCTTCAACCTGGCTCTTTCCACCTTTGTCATACCTGAGAAATGGAAAATGGCCAAGGTGGTCCCGCTACTAAAGCCTGGAAAACCAGCTAACATAGGAGAGTCGTATCGTCCGATATCTCTCCTATCGCCAGTAGCAAAGACCCTTGAAGCCATTTTGCTCCCTTATTTCCAAGCAAATTTGTGCAGCTAGCCTCTCATCAGCATGGCTTCAGAAAACTCCATAGCACTACCACCGCGCTAAATGCCATTAGCACCAGATAAATTGCGGTAAATCAATACCCCACCATAGAACAGTTACTCGTAGCGCTAGACCTATCAAAAGCTTTTGATACGGTCAACCATGGCTCGTTACTGCAAGACCTGGAAGGGTTACCCTTCCCCCATGTCTTAAAGGTGGACCGCAAATTATCTGGGTGTTCGGCAGGCATCGGTGCAATTTGCAATTAGAAACGAAACATCAAAACCAAGGAGAATTAAACAAGGGGTGCCACAGGTGGTGTCCTATCCCCACTTTTGTTTAATTTCTACATATCTAGCTACCTTCACCACCGGAAGCAGTCACAATCGTTCCTACGCCGATGACTGCACAGTAATGGCCACAGGCCCAGGCCCAAAGATCGATGAGCTATGCAATAAAATAACGGCTACCTCCCTGATCTCCCCAGTTTTTTCGCCTGCCCGCGAAACCTGGCTATTATCACCGACTAAATCTCTCCGCGACCTTATTTACAACATGGACGTCCCAAATGTCGACCATTTTGAACATCCACGTCGTGGCACTACGCTACCGACTGTCCTACACCCCAAAATCGTTGGGGTGTGACGTTTGATCAGGATCTACATTTTGGTGAGCACGCAGCCGCAATTGTTCGAGAATTCAGAGCCGTAAAAAAATCCTCAAATCCCTCGCGGGCAGTACCTGGGGAAAAGATAAAGAAACGCTCATGACTACATACAAAGCAATTAGCCAGCCGATTACGTGCTACCGCGTCACCCATATGGTCGCCAAGC